>JARFOD010144806.1:0-26977 GCA_031763545.1 Mopalia muscosa | reverse complement strand
TAAGGAGCAACCGACAGCAGCGCCCTCGACGTGCCATCACCGGTTGAGCAAAATGGCGTCGTGAGGTGTCACCAGAGTGCATGACCAGTGTCACACTAAAATTCCCAAACAAGCAGACGACACACTGGTCATGCACTCCGGTGACCCCTTAAGACGCCATCTTGTCAACCGATGACGGCACGTAGAGGGCGCTGCTGTCGATTGCTCCTTAGTACTAAATAACGTTGAGTCCTTACTTATCAAGTACTAAGGAGCCATTCTCCGCTCCTTAGTACACAATAACGTTGATTTCTTCTTTGTCAGTAATAAAAAAATTACTAGCGTACACAAATAGTAGGGCGGTTTCAAAACGATACCTCACTACTATTTATGTAATAAAAAATTACTACATGATAACGCACAAACCTTCCTTTTTATGTACTAATAAATATGACGAGTTGCTCACTCTATACTACTAATTTTTAATACCATAAATATTACTCGAGTGAATGGTGAAAGAGATAACCCACGACACGCGAAGCATTACCCTTTCCCCCATTCAGTAGAGTAACGTCATGGTATTCAAACTGCCCGGTGTAATTCTTCTTATTTAATTTATTATATCAAAAATAAATTCGTTAGTCAGTGCTGTTATTAAATGTTCTTTTTAAACCAGCCGCGTTGAGAAAGACGCTATTTTAAAGGTGAGGTGGAATAGAAACACGTTATAAAGCGTGACGACTAATGAGGCCCATTTACACGACTTTATTTTAAACCGGATTAAATCTAAACCAGTTTAAATTCTTAGCGGTTTCCGAAAATGTCCGTTCACACAACAAGTGTCTTAGCTGGCTCGGAAGTTTGTCCGTTCCTACGGACTGATCTAGGCCGGTATTAGTTCCCAAGCGTCATACTCAACGTATGCGTCATTACGGCAGGTATATTTACGGCATATACCTGGGACGTTTAAGCCGGTTCCGTTCCCACAGGCATTTGAACCTGGTTTAAATGTTGTAACCGACTTAAAAGGCCTGAAACGGCCACATTTAAACCGGCAAATTAATCTGTTTCTCATTTAACAGGCAGTGCCACCTATATGTCAAGGTCTAACAATGTAATTTAAATGAAAATTCTTCATACTCTTATTATCGTTAGTCATTGACATAGGTGGCACTGTCTGTTTCATGAGTATTAATTTATTTCTGTTGTCTATCACTGGCCGGCCCATTGTACATCAACAGATAACTCTCTACCTGGAAAACCAAATGTACCTGACTAAAAGAATCAGTTTCAGGTGGGGAAAATACTATAAATTACCGTGACATTACAAATGGGCAGGGTATGTACTTTTGACGGTGGATCGAAGGCGATCAGTCGATGGGGACGTTGGGGAAGATATAAAGATATTACACAGGGAATTTTTAACACCATAAATATTGCTCGAGTGAGTGGCGAAAGAGATAACCCACAACACCCTCCACCATTCACATTATGGCATTCAAATTGCCCTGTATAAATTCATTTTATTTATTATATCGAAAATAAATCCGTTATTTAGTGCTGATATTAAATTTTGTTAAGCATTTTAAACCTGCCGCGTCGATGGCAGAATGACACTATTCTAAGCTCAAGTGGAATAGAAACACGTTATAAAGCATGACGACTAATGAGGCCCGTTTACACGACACTAATTTAAACCGGATTAAATCTTAACCGGTTTAAATTCTAAGCTGTTTCTGAAAAGGTCCGTTCACACGACAGCCGGCTAAGCTGGCTCGGAAGTTTGTCCGTTCACACGGAATGATCTAGGCCGGTGTAAGTTCGCAGCGTCATACTCAACCTATGCGTTGAAACACATTTAAACGGACTACATTTAAACCGGGAGATAACTCTGTTAGTCATATAACAGTGTCACCTATGTCCTAACGATGTATTTCAAATAAAAATTCTTCAACATCTTACTATTGTTAGTCAATGACATAGGTGGCACTTTCTGTTTTCTTGAGTAACATATTTATCTCCCTTGTTGTCACCGACCCGCCCGATTGTACATCAACAGAGATCATTTATCAACGTACTGGTCAATAAGTAAAAGTTTGATTGTGCTTTTCTTACACAAATGCAAGCCCTTATGCCCCAGACAAGGTAAATTCTCACAAATAGACACAAATAGATAGATAGGTTCTCATTAGCTGATACACCGATCAACATCGTTGATAGCAGAACTTCGACATTCACTCTAGCTTAAAGGAAAAAAAATAATATATATGTGGTTAGTAAATAAAAACTGGGGCTAGTTGCTCGAAAGTCTCTAACACCAAGTTGAATCACTGGTAGTGTAATTAAACCGTTACTTTTTTTTTTACAGAAAAGTCTGGTCAACATAAATAAAATATTAGATACAGAAACAGCAAAATACTTCACTTCTTAGAAATGTTACCTTTATTCTGTCTTATATATTCCGCAAATTATATATTTATTTGCTCTCCCGAAATATTCAGTGTTATGCAATATCGGCCGTACTTTTTTGTAAAACACAACAGAAAAGCTAAGTTTGAAGTGTTTATCTGAATGTGAGTGATGGCCATATTGGCTCGCTGACTAGAAATGCAATCCGATCTGTTTATTAACCGGAAGATATTTTCCTAAATTACACCATGGGGACCATTTTGTCTTACAGCATTTTACAATCTAATAAAAATCAGATCTCAAAAACCCTCTCTGTGTTATGTGTGTCGCTATATTCAAATATTATGCAATCACCTCACTGCATACTGTTCAATAAGTTAAAGCTTACTGGATTTCGCGAAATGTCACAGATTCAGTTGTCCAATTAAATCACAGATATCACGGGGATGGTATACACTAAATTTCGCCAAAACAAGTCGAAGTAATCCGATTTTGTTCCATGTAGATGTTGTCACATTTGAATAGTGTTTGTTTATTGTGCGCGTATCCGTTCGTCACGTTAAAATACGCAGTCGGTAAACGTCGGCTTTTACAAATCAGCTTTGAGGAGAGGCTCAGTGATAGGGAAACTAACGAAACCAATCGACATTGTAAGTAGGGCGAGTGCGTTAGATCTCAATATAGCGACTAACAGAACACGGTGAGCATTTTTGAGATCTGATTTTAATTAGATTAAGGAATTTGATGAAATGCAATCCCATCCTTTTCTTAACAAGAGGAAGCTGAAGTAGGCCTACTAAGTGAATTTATTATCAAATCACACATAGACGTGACTATTGCAAAAGTATTCAATTTCTAAGTCCCCCAACTATAGTAGCGGTGGACAAAACAACTAAAGTCAAAAACCTGTATAAGTTATCACAAGATCTTTAATAATTTCTCAGCACATAAATAGATACTTTCAATTTTAGACATGATTTTACATGGATTAAGAAACAAAAACGTCTGAGCAGTAAGAAAGTAACCTATCACATGATTAACACGTGGTTCCATCACCTGTCAAATCACAATATATCATAATCAAACAAACATGTAAATAATTAAAAAAAATATAGGGTTGGTAACAAACTGTCTTTTCTCTTAACAGTACGTTGAAACAGTGTTAAGGGACTCATGAGTTTAAGTCGTTTTTGAGACCGGTTAAATTCAGCAGTGCAAAGAAAGTTTTGGCAGCACAAGAACACTCTCAAAATAGTCACGGTAATACCAGACCGAGTTTTAAACACATCCCAATTCCACATACATCAATCAGCAGTATGTCCAAACCTCTAATAGTATTTTGGCTTACTTCATTTATTTCAATTTTATTCCACCGTTATATTTTCCAAGATAAATTGGATTTATACCACCTCATTTCAGCAATAACTTGCTTTAAACCTTTCTCAAATCCGGTTTGTGTGATAAGGAATTGGTGCAATACTAAACATAGCTTCACTTTACGAAGACATGACAACCCCAAGAAGCAAACCAAAGATATTACAACAGATCTGCTAAGGGTGAGACTTTATTCGGGGAGTGGGAACGAAGGCAACAGAAATCTCCTTCCTCGAATGTCCCTTCTCTCAAATACAGATGCAGCACGAACTAACACTTCCGACTCAAACAAAGTAAATTACAAAAGTTGGTGTACCTCCGAAAGCCCTTTAGATTGGTTGACTGGACAATTTAAATGCAACTGTTCTATTTGAATGCCTCGAGTGGCATTGCCAGTCTTTAGTCAGATATAAGTGTTTGAACAGAATATCTGCATGTCTAAGTCTGTCCGAACTAACACAGAAAATCAAGATTACCAGAAACAATAAATAATTTTTTGGCAAAGGCAAACAGGCTTTTTTATGAAAAGATATCTTTTGTAACTACTGATATTTAAACATACCCTCCTTTATACTGTCTTCAATTTTCTACCAAGAATATTCATAATTCAAGATGAATTTGACATTATCATTTCTAAAGGACGAAGTCATTCAAGAGCAAAGCTATCGATGGTTGACGAAAATTGTGAACTTTGTTTCCTTCATTACCGTAAAGATTTATGTATGCAGGCTCATTGTAGAAATAGCCAGATAGTAAAGAACTTTTTACTTAATTTTTGATAAGACACTAAGACAGATTAGAAACAATTCAACATAGCCCTCTACAATGACGTTTTCCTTCTAACCGCATGATAGAATCATTCTGACTGAAGATTATTAAAGACATGATCTGAACCAAAATGAGGATTTGTTTCGTGTACATACATAGTCCCTAAATTACAAGGTACCTTTAGAAAAAAAATAAACATTTGTCATGAACTTGATATAAAGTTGATGTGCCCTACAGTCACGTCAGGTGATTTGTCATTCACACCTGTAGGACATCATCTATCAGGTGTTCTGGCTGGTGATATACAGCATTATAAGGGTTATTTCACAGTAAGACAGCAAGTGTGCAAGATACAACAATCAGTTTCATGTTGTTAATCGGTTCCGAGCATCAGTAACACACAATCTTTGTGCTGCTCCTCAGTTCCGAGCATCAGGAACACACAACAATCTTTGTGCTGCTTCTCAGGTCAGATCATAAGGAATACACAATGATCTTTGTGCTGCTCCTCAGGTCAGAGCATCAGGAATACACAATGATCTTTGTGCTGCTCCTTAGCTCAGAGCACCAGGAATACACACTTATCTTTGTGCTGCTCCTCAAGTCAGAGCATAAGGAATACACTATGATCTTTGTGCTGCTCTACAGTTCAGAGCATCAGGAATACCCAATGATCTTTGTGCTACTCCTCAGCTCAGAGCATCAGGATACACAATAATCTTTGTTATGCTCCTCAGTTCCGAGCATAAGGAACACACAATAATCTTTGTGCTGCTCTTCAGTTAAGAGCATACGGAACACACAATTATATTTGCGCTGCTCTTGAGCTCAGAGCACAGAAAGACACAATCAGCAGCCTTATAAATCGCATTAGCTCAGAGAGCCTCACTAAAGGGAGACAACTATAAGAGTTAGGTTATTTCTCTTGTCCACTGAGGTTCGGGACACAGGAAAAAAGCAATTAGCCTTGTTGATCTACAGCCCTCAGAGACACAATCAACAGGTGTTACCTCTCTGTTCACACAGCATCAGATCTTAAGGAGTCCACAGCAACCCACTGGCTTCGTTTCAAAATATTTAATTTGGAAGAACTCTCAGGATAAGACAGTAAACAAGGGTTACTAATCGACAAAAGACAATAAAACTATTTCTTTGACGATCGAATCTGTAGACAATTCCTCAACCAATTTTTTAAAGAAATAAATTTTAACAAGTCAACCAAAATAAAAATACCATATTTGTGTCCTTAAGTGAATCGTTTGCTAGCTGCGTGACTTAAGTGATCAGAGTGTCTGAGTGTAAAAGTGGGATAAAAAGCACTTCCATCTACTAGCCACCAGCTTTAGAACAATTACGTTTTAATTTAGACAAAAGATATCTGCCATGTAGTAGTGACCATGTGAAGAGATTTTTAACATCACAAATGTGTCCATTCCAAACAGACTAGACTGGTCAGCTAGTTTTTTAGTCGGTTAAATGAGTCAACTAGACAAGGAACATGCTGGTTTGAGCGTGTTCCCCAGTAGTGTAGTGAAGCTGTATTTTACAGGCTCAGTAAGTGTTCTGCCAGCTTGTCCAGGTCGACATTATGGCCAGGGGAAGGAAGGTTGTCTACACTTCTTTGCTGCATACTGTCAAAACGCTGTTTAAGCGTCTCTCTAAGTTCTTGTCGTTTAAGGAGCAGCTGTTTCTTGTTGGCTGTAAATGTCTGGATATCTTCTTCTGATATAAAATCATCATCTTCTGAGGAACATGACCGCTGCAACATGACAGTAAACATATTATAATTTGATAATTCTGATAGCTTAACATGTATTAGAAAGGTTTGTTAGATTGGCTTTAACATTGTAATCAAGGGTATTTCACTTATATGACGACGGATTGTCCGCTTCACACTGAACAGTCTTATTATGGTGGAAAACCGAGAGGAAACCTCGTAAAACCACCCCCGAGATTGCCGGAGCCACAACATGTGACTAGCTCATATACCTGATGGTCGAAAGGTGGACTCGAACCCAGGAACGGTAAATCCAAGCAGGTTCAGTTCAGGAAGCGCACTCACTACCACTGAACCATGGCCGAGGGCGCTGGAGGTGTGAGCTCTTAGCATAAATGTACATTGTCAAAACAATACAAATTCCTGTTACATCACTAATGGATATTGTAGATCTTAAAACGTGTATATGTATTAAGGAATCGTGTGGAAGGTAGTCAGATTTAGTGGAACACCTAGTGTTTTATTCATTTAAAAAACAAAGACGACCTCCCAAACAAATCAGCTTCAAGTTGCTTTTACGATCCTAGAGCCCCAAGGCAAGAGTAAGCTCCCTCCAAATGAACAAACAGTGGTGCTGAAACTGTTTTTCGTAACCAAGTACCCATTTTGTAATATTCGAATACTATTCGAGTACTCGTTATGTATACAACACTCGGTCATGTTCATGTACTGCCATGTAGTCTAATATTTGTGTACAAATATTTACAGAACACTTTTATTCAGTCTGTTTGTTTGATTGGTGTTTAACGTTGTACTCAAGGGTACTAAACACACTGGCAGATTTCTCTGTAAGTAGTTTACCCAGCATTTTGCACACAGCCTAGATATGGGGGTGTGTCAAATTTTCGGCTAATCGGTTAGTGATTCTACTATTCGAATACCTTCAAGTTTGTAACCATTCACGGGTACCTGATTAACTGTTTCAGCACTAACAGACAGTACCGTAATGTCAAATAGGGACAAAGAAGGTTTCTGAAAGCCAACATAAAAAAAAATATGGATTATAGGAGCTATCCCTTAGAGAAGCCACCCCAAGAGATGTGGATAAAATGAGCTATCACTAAGAGAAGCTAGCCCTTGAGATGTGGGTAATTTGAGCAAAGAACACCTACCTCTAACATGTCTTGTAGAGAGAGTTGAGTTGATGAAGGATCAGAAGGTAAACCATTATTCTCTTCTGGATACGAATTCTCTACATTCTACAATAAAGACAAAAACAATATGGGTGACTGAGTGGACACACTGAGTTAATGCTTGTATTGATACTCGTCTCCATGGCGGAGTGGTCTAGAGTGTATGCTCTGGTGAGTGTATCGTTCTGGTCTACATAGTTCGCTGACCTCTCGGGTTAAAGGTAAACCCAGTTTTCCTCCCACAAAAATGCTGGCCAATGATGTGTAATTGGGATTTAATCCTGTTGATCTAACATTGGATAAATAAATACACCTGAGTGCGGGGATGCACTATTGCTCATAAAAATGACAAATTATCAATTTGAATTAAAATACTGGGTGTCATGTTTATTTGGCTGTTTGATTGGTGTCTCACATCATACTCAAGACTATTTCACTAATACTTTGTGTTCTGGAAAGCAGACAAAGGTCTTCTGTTTTCTTAACTTTGATCCTCTTTAAACAGTGCATGTCAAATGGTCTATAATTTAATCCTGTTGATCTCCTATAATTTAATCCTGTTAATCTAACATCGATCATTAAATTAAAGAAAATACACACCTTTGCGTTTCTTGTTGTTGCTGTTCTTCTGTTTGTCGTGTTTGCTGTAGACAGTGCTTTTTTGACATTTGTTGAACATATTTTACACTCGGATATTAAACTCTCTCGGCTACATGAACTATCATCTTCACCTGGTATCAAACAAAGAGATGTCATCAGTCAAAGGAGCAAAATGTATCCAACCATCGGCGACATGTGAGATTTAATTTTTTGTTTGTTTGATTGGTGTTGAACGTCGTACTCAAGTGTATTTCACTTATATGTCGACGGATTGTCCACTTCACACTGTACACAGCCTTATTACAGTGGAAAACTGAGAAACCTCATAAAAACCATCCCTGCAATTGCCGGAGCCACAATATGTGACTCAATCATTTACCTGATGGTTGACAGGCTGACTTTGATCCAGTGAACGGAAAATCAAAGCAGGTTCAGTTTAGGGAGATAAATGTGAGATTTAAAACATTTGCTTGATCAATCAGTGTTTTTTATGCCATGCTTCAGGCCATTTCATGTATATGACGGCAGTGTACTCCAACAATAATTGACACTAGCACAACCAAGATGTGAAGCATTCCAAAAATATTGGAAAGTCAATTTTCCTCTAAAGCTAAGTAAAGACCTCATTGCCACTTTTCAAACAAACTGCCCTTAGTCAGAGGGCTTAAAACATTAGGAGTGCAATAATAAAATTAAATCATTTGACATTTTTATCTTGAGATACATATATAAGCTTACAGAAAAATACTACAATAGGCTCTTTAAAACTGATAAAAATAACAGAAAACCGTGATTTTCTACTTCAATCCAGCAATTGAATGCATTATTATGTGCTCAAATCAAAGAGGATATTAGCAACCTGCAAGTCAGAAAATTACCAGTTTCTATTTAATCAACAAAAGCAAGATTGCTCAGTTTGATTGTTTTTTCTAAAATCGTTTTTTCACATTCACCCTCCTAGCAAGAAATCTCAACAATAAGCATTGACCAACCGTTAAATACAGTGGTAAACCGAGAGGAAACCTAATAAAAACCACCCAAGCGATTGCCTTTGCCACATTGTGACTCACTCATATACTGGATGGTTGACAGGTGGACTTGAAACAATGAACAGTACATTGATGTAGGATTTATTAGCGAAATTATTAACCACCAAGACACTGGCTGGCTAAGAGGGAAGATAAATCTGTCACTCATGTAAGTGGCAATGCCCCCATTGTCATTGACTAACAATACAACTTATCTTAATCTTCATACAAGGTTAAAGTTAGTCAATGACGTAGATCACACTGCCTGTTATATGAGTAACATATTTATCTCCCTTTTAACCCACTGGTCAACCACATTATTAATAGCAAAATTATTACAGATTTGGGAATGTTTGTTTGATTGGTGTTTAACGTGGTACTCAAGGGTATTTCACTTATATGACGACGGACAAAAATACAGAAGATCACAAACAAATCTGCTTCCCGTTACCCTTTAGCTCTGTGAACACCAGGGTAACAGAAAGCAACCTCTTTTCTCGACTCTTACGATCGACCGAGGAAGCCATACGCGATAGTCTATTGGATTATTATATACAAAACACAACAATCAAATGTCTTTGTGTTGCATCACAGCTCTGAGAGCAACAGCGCAAACTCCCTTCAAATACACACTGAATATTTTGAAGCTTCCAAATATATTTTCTGCGCTAAATTTGAACAAAGCCCTTTTCTCATACTATCTAACAATGTCCATATTATTGTGATAGTATTTTGATAAATTTGGTTTGTGGTTCTGACTGCTATACTATCTCAGTGGTCAATCAAAAGGCAAGTCACACCTACTGGAAACAAACTGACAAAATGATCAAAACGGCAAAATTGGAAGATCATAAACCCGAAAAGGCCACAACATTTCTAGTTCTTGTTGCCTTTCAACAGCAACAGGGAAACATGAAACTCCATATACTGGAGGGTTCTACCCATTACTGTACTTCCAAGGTCCAGCCACCCCTTAATCCCAGTATCTTCCCAACGTCCCACACAGAATACCCCCTAGCTTCCTTGGATCAGCAATGTCATCAAAACCAAAACAATGCTGATATAACAATACTTTTCATTCATCCCTAAACCTCGCAAAATTAATGCAGGCTTAAATAAAGAAAGAGAAAAAAAAAATTTCTATAAACAGATTATTTTATCCAAACTGCATTTTATTTTTTAAATTATAACCAATGTGTTTTGATAATTAAAAAAAAAAAAATATCTAAAGCCTAAACAGTAATCCTTTTTTCACCATGTCGCGTTTTATGATTAAATGAAAACTATCCTTTAGGATCGTTCTGATAGAATTAAATTGAAATTCCATTCATTCCCAGCGTGTCAATTATTGGGAATGCGCTGAAGTGGAACTATGCGCCTTGGTAGAAGTGAGCAAACAGTAGACATGGTCGTCACAACACTACTTCAAATTCCATTATCAACCTATTAACAAATTTACAGCTGATATCGAAGGCTCGACATAATCACCAAGGTCTCAGATATGTTAATATAACAAAATTGAGTCCATAAAATTATAACTGCTTTAAGGTTTATTCATGACTTGTATAACTGGTTTCTATAAAACTTGAAAGCCAGCCTTGTCCCAGACTCTCTTTTATTTCTGCCAATCAACTGTGCATTAACTGTGAATTTGTGTCAAAAAACTTCATATTTTGACAATGAGTCAGCTTCTCACAAAAGCAGGCAGATTGTATTAAAATAGAGGACAATGTTTCATAGCAAGAGAACAACACAACCCAAACTTCACATGTTTTCACACAGCGAGTAACTCAACCAGGATAACATTTAATGATTATATAGCTCTATTCTATATGTTATTTCCTATTGTCTACTTTCCATCGAGCATCATTGCAGCCCCTTATTTTATCCATCAATTTTGTTCCCGTTTCCTCTGTACAACAGCCATTACCCCTTTTCTTTTACCATCATTGTCTAGTCCCTTCCCTTATCCTCAGAGTATACACCTTTCCCTTATCCACAGTGTACACCTTTCCCTTATCCACAGAGTGTACATCTTTCCCTTATCCACAGAGTGTACACCTTTCCCTTATCCACAGGGTGTACATCCTTCCCTTATCCACAGAGTGTACACCTTTCCCTTATCCACAGAGTGTACATCCTTCCCTTATCCACAGAGTGTAGCCCTTGCTCTGTACACCGGCCTCTACCCGTTTCCTTTTACCATCATTGTCTAGCCCCTTACCTTATCCACAGAGGGTAGCCCCTTACCTTATCCACAGAGGGTAGCCCTCTCTCTGTACGCAGTCCTGTGCCCCTTATTCAATCTAACCGTTTAACCAGGGTATGTGTCGATAAATACAACAAATGAGCAATAAAGCTTTTCAAAAACACCAGCTCACATTTTCTGGCATCTGTGTTAAAGAAATTATCTTAATGCAAAATTGAATGTAACCTTTTTTGGAAGGGCTGATTTTTATATAAGTAGTAGAGAGAATTTGGTAGCATTTATCATAGTTTATGATCAACAAAAAAACTGGAAAGTGAGCAAATGAAAATGTCTAAAATGACTACGCCCAAAATATTTTATGACTTGGGAAATGAAATCGGATACCTAAACACTGTGTATGCACTAGTTCAATCAAGACTTTTTTCTGCATTCCTGGGAGTTTTTTTTTATAAACTCAAGAATAATTACAATGTTTTTACAACCGTTACATTTGAATAATAGTAATACATAAAAGGGGTTAAAAACACAGAAAAATGCTTAGAAGTTCATAACCTTGGTAAAATGAAGTGCAACAATATTTTGCAAAGGTCTAATAGAAAAGATTTAGAGATGTAGAATTAATACAACTCTCAAGATTGAAAAGAAATTATGGAGTTATTCACATGAAAATATTGGATCAAAATCCTTTTGATCTTCCTAGAATTTGTAGACGAGAAAATTCTTTTAGAGAAGTCATTTTGTTAGTCCTATTTTTTTTTTCTCCATTTTTCTGGTCTGGAAAATATTGGAAAATATCCAACAGGCATGTTGCCAACTTTCAAAGTTTTTGGATGACTCAAGGGCACAGAACTCTTACATGGTGTATTACACGCCTCGTTAAAGATGTCTGCACGTCTTGAGAAAAAAGAATCTCTCCCATGTCAGAGGGTTTTTTTACGGGTTGATAATTTTCACTTATCTTGTGCCGTAAATACCCTAAATGTCTTTACAATCTGTTGAATTTGTCTACAGTAACTAAATTTAAAAATAAAAAATTATAGCAAAGTATGAACAAAAATAAACTTTGCCACATTCAATGAGGGAGGCTTAGTTTAGTTGTTTCATTGAGGTTTAATGTCATACTCATCAGTATTTAACTTGTATGATGAAGGATTAATTGTCTACTTGTTGTATCTGCCATGATATGCTACCCACTGAGCAATAACACATGATATGCTACCCACTGAGCAATATCTCATGATATACTTCCCACTGAGCAATAGCCCATGATATGCTACCCACTGAGCAATAACACATGATATGCTACCCACTGAGCAATGGACGCATGCCCAATGACAAAACAACAAAAAGTATTACTAGGTAAGCATTCATAATAACAGTGAGCAGGATTCTAGCAAATTTCTTTTTTTGCTGAACATTTAAATAAAGTTCCTTGTTAAGATAGTAAACTCTTTATGTGTGTTTTTGGCACTAAATCTATTTTGTGTTCCATGATTTATAAAAGCTCTTATCAATGGCGTCATTCGTCTTTATTTGATAATTACGCAGTTCACGATGATTAGGCTATTCACCAGTATAGTCAAACAATCGATAGCAATTGATGCCAGTTATGTCTACAGAAACAGCCAAACTCCACACGCCATGGCAGAAACGCTTACAAAACACCCGCTTAAAAGGCAAGTAAACATCTCTTTATATTATCAAAACAGACCCTTAATCAAATCAATGTTGGTTCGGCGCCAAGCAATCCTGCAAGCAACTTTTTCAATCATTATTTTTTGCCCTTTTTGTCTGTCTTTCCCTGGCATTACAGAGTTGTGTTGCTAAATGCTAGATAGTGGATATGGGCCTGAAATGGGGGAGTATTTGGCTATTTCTGAATCCATCATCAGTGTGTCTGGAACAGTCTCATCATGGTATCAACAGACGTATTGGCTTTGCATTAGGTAAAGCGTAAAACACTTCCGTTAATACCAGTGTGGCTGCCGTCAATCAGACCACTGTCTGCCTCAAACATCTCAGTTTGTTGCCTTTTTAGATGTTACAATGCCCTAGGCTGAGCTGACGAAGCCGCTCATTCAATCATGACGGCATTCTTCTCAAAATAGAGACAATACGACAAGGGAAACCTTCCAACGGCTTGTCTTTAGATTCTCTCCACAAAATATTCTCACATTTGATCCACATTGTATTTCTTTTTTTCTCTCTTTGTCACATCTTTTAGCAGCGATCAAACTGCCATTTTGAGATTTTCATAGAAAGCACGAGTAGCTGGGGAAGGAATATTTGTATTGCTGGCTGCACGAGTTGAAGTTCACGTCTGAGTTTTTGATTACACGGAAACAGGAGCTGTCTGAATAAAAGACACTTGGAAACTAGTGAAGAGCATGATGGAAACAAAAGATTGAGTCCTGGCTGGATATGGATCTGTGGACAAGGGACAGCTCACAAGGAGGTATCTTTCTACACAATGGGGACAGGGCCAGGGTGGATTATCAGGGAAAATAGACGTTAGAAAACAAACAGGCAATAACACAGGAGATGTGAAGGAACTTTGGTCTTAATGAGAATCGCTTGCCACATTCTTCGCTCTTGTGTCTGCACTGATCAGGGATGACTTCAGCCCATTGGAAGGAAATGTGAAAAATTGGCAAATTCCTGAACCTCTAGTGTTGAGACAACTCACAGGAGCAAACCAACCAGCATGCCTCGCACCAGGAAGCGTTTAGTCATTGCGTCAACCAAAACGCGCGATCATTAAGATCACATTTGGGCGGAACCATTAAGCCTTTTTATGGTTTTCAATAGAATCGGTTGAGTCAACAGCCCGGGTAATCCACATTGGGAGAAATCTCCAACCAGTGGAGCTCAATGTGGAGAGAACAAAAATGAATTATATCAGTTTAACGTAAATACAAGCCTTTTCAATAAGGTGAAAAGTAACAGCTTTTTTTTTCAAATTCAATAGTAGGGCGAGAAGTTACCCCCCAAAATCTATCAAATTGGAAATTGAATTATAGAAGAAGAAGAAAAGCGAGGTGTTCAAACTGTGTCGGTGTGTTCAATTACTGTCCAGTTCATGATCATTACTCATAACTACGTTACCAGAGATAAAACCACAGGCAGGATTATTTTAACACACTCCTTACAATATCAAAGACAGGAGTTACAAAGAAAAAAAATGAAATGCTACTAAAAATGCAAATTTAGCGAAGTTATTCAAAATGTATGCAATTTATTCTTGATTTCATTTGAGAAGACAGTTAGGGATTCATCAGGAATCAGTTTAAATCGACAGGATTAGAGCCTTCCTCAATTTAGCTTAATCCACACAAAGTGAGAAATAAAATCACATCAAAGGCTTTTTTATTTCGATTTGTTGTTGTTGAAATGCAGGCAATGTGATCAACTCACACAAAAAGAAAACCAATCACTCAAAACGATGTTTAGTTTAATATGATTTTGGACATGATTTACATCCTAAGGATGACTGTGCTTCTGTGTATAAAGGGGTTCCTTAAGATTACACAAGCAGTAGAAATTTAAACAAACTAAGGCTGGTTCCTGAAAAGCTTGGGCCAAAGTTCAGGGTTATCATAAACAGGGTTAAGTTTTTATCGGCTATAATTTACTCATCTTATCAAAAGTTGAGAAATTTGATATTTGTGTATGTAAATATTAAAAAACTTTTAAACAAACAATGTTTTAAGTAAAAAAAAAGTCTTCGGGTCAATAAAATACTTTGTGTTCAAACTTCAGCCAAGCATTTCTTAGCATAAACTAACTATATGCAATTCTTGACACACAGCTGGATAGGTATAAAAACATGACAGTAAATTGTAAACAAAACTGGACTTTGTCATTAGAAGGGCTGTCAGATGAACAAGGAAGGCAAACCTTGAGATTTTTTAACAACTACAAGACGAGACATCTATCAAGTGTTTGTAATTTCTCCAGAGAATAATAAAGATGGTTTAAAAGCTTTCTCTCCAGGCTTGGTGTCTTGTCTCTGTCTGAGACACTTCCTTTTGTCCTGTCAGTTTACCAGAAGGTTCCACAGTCTTTATTCCTCTTATAATACGGTCAATTCTACTGAGCAATGAATCTCCATAAATATTACAATACTAGGAGGACTGGGCTAAGGCTTTAGACGTTTTACGACAAGTGGAGTAGGAGGGGAATCTGGGAGTAGCGAAACATGGTGTTTCAGTAAGCAATGTCCCAGTATAACGGCTGATAACATCAGGCACTAGCGGTCAGAAATCGATAAGTTGAAAACCTGAAATGTGTCCTTAAAGTCAAAAAAGAGGAGACACAATCTTCTCAAACAAAACACCATGAGCAAAAATGCCACATAAAAAGGATTCACAGGCTAGTTATAAAATGTTTATTGTATCACTTATTTTATGATTACAAAGGAAGTGAAAAAAGGTGTATGTCAGTAACAGAAGAAATGTCTGTGAAAACCCCTTTCTTGAAGTGTTATGGTAAGAGTGTTGTGTTATCATGTATGCCTACTGTAGTGCCTGGAATGATGCTCTCTCAAATACCACCAAGATGCACAAAGAGCTTGACGCTTGATACTAGAAACTTCATAGTAGAAAACATAAATCACCTTAACTAGAGTCAAGCCAATTTGTTTTGAGAGGTAGAGACAGAGAAATTAGAGGGCTGTCCAGCCATCTCTTAAAACACTAGCATATGAGCCCCTTCATGTGGCAATTCCCAGTCTATTCTAACAGAAACAATCTATAGAAGAAACCCCTACTAGGAATGTTTTCTGATCAATGACAACAAAAAATAGCATTTGTTGTTGTTCTGATCAATGACACAAAAATTAGCATTTGTTGTTGTTGTTGTTGTTCTGATCAATGACAACAAAAAATAGCATTTGTTGTTGTTGTTCTGATCATTGACACCAAAAAATAGCATTTGTTGGTGTTGTTCTGATCAATGACACAAAAAATAGCAGTTCTTGTTCTTTATTTAACTTTGTATATATAACACATGTTTATGCAAACATTATTCAGTGTAATGTAAGTAAGAAATTCCCACCAATGATTAACTTCAAGGGTCTACTTTTTGTAAAAGACATTAAGAAATGTATAGTACTTTGCCATGTAATTACGTCAACAAAGCGAGCTTGTGTAGAGTCATTATTTTCACTTGTACGTAAAGGTTTTTAGAGCCAAACCTCTCAAAGAAATATTTGGCAAAAGGTTCCAAATGAGGTACTTGAATATTTGTCTGGGTCGTGTTGAACAACAATGAAACAATGAACGTTTTTTTTCTGCTCATTTTTTTTCTTCAGACTGAGGGTTCCATCTATGTGAAGAAAGTCCAGGCTTCTTTTACTTCCTGTCTGTTATTTTTACTCTCTAATTGCTAGCTTGAGCGATTATTTAAGACTGTAAAGCATTCACAGTTGTCCAGAGACGTTTAAAGGTTGACATCAGGAAAGCTCCAATTTCAAACCCAGATCTTTGTGATGACCCTGAAAACTACTGAGAAGTTAGGGTAGTTGACAGTGAATGGGTTTTTATCAGCACCCTCAATTTAAGGCACCGAGAAAGGGCAGTCCTTCTGTCTGATCATCCAGTGCTTCCAGAGGTTAAGCTATCTGATAAAACCTTGGGAAAACCCAAACTCTACCAAAAGGTCTTTTCAGGTTATTTTCACCATTTGCAAATAACGCTTGGCTTAAAGCTAACCAGACGGGCAATCTTGTGTCATTCTGGAGGTAATGGCAGCTTCAAACCATTGATAAGCATCCCAAATTAGATGAACTGTATAACACATGTGTCAGTGCGTGTGACCATGGCATTCACAACTAAACAATTCTACACTTTAGCAAAAAGGTGCAATGCCGCACAATCAAAATGCCAAGTTGCCTAACATCATTTATATATCAATGGATTAAGATGTGAAAAATAGTAACATTTTTAATAAATGATGAGTTGACAAATACGGATTTAAATTATTTTTTTGTGAAAGATATAGGATTTCTAATTAAACTATAAATACTACTAATAACAAAATTAATAAAAACTTTACTGAAATTAGATCTTAATAACAGAAATTGAAGCAGAGGACATAATTCTAACGTAACATTTTACTCAGTCATACTTTCAAACGCTAAATTTGCTTCTAAGGCCATTAGTCATGCAGCTTTTCATGCCTTTGTAGAGACTACAGCTGATATAAAAAAGTGTTTCTTAGCTGTGTTCTAATTCACCACAAAACTAGTTTATAAAAGTGTGATAATTTCTGTATAAAAACACTGTGGCTTTTGACAGGGTATAAAATATTCTCATAATACACAGTCATTGGAAGTTTAAATAGCAGGGAGCAGATCTAAAGAATAGCTGAGGGCAAAAGCCTGGTGTTGCTGAAGTGTAATGGGGCTGTGGAAATTAATACCTCAAGCCATAGAATACCATATTGGAGGACATAAGATGTATGCAAGGCATTATTAAAGTGATAGCCTATCAAACACTCAAAACTTTAAAAGGACAAATAAACAAAACAAAAATAGCTAAGCAACGTATTTACATATAGGAAAAGAATTATTATCTGTCGAAAAAGCACACCTTAGAAAACTTTCTTCTAAGCTAATATGATCTTCAAGCTTAAGATTAAACAAAAGACCTCCACTTTAAGTCTAAGAATAATTTGTAAAACAATATTTTTCAAGATTGTTTGCCAAACAACTGGAGAACAAAAGAGAGCACAAAGTAGTCTGAACCACTAAGAGGTAGGTTACGCTGAATCCATTTTGTTGATCATTATTTAGTCTAACCAAATTCCCTCCATGAACAACAGCAGTTGTCTGAAAAAGTTACTACTTAAGACAGAGTTTACGATAGTGTAAAGCACAGGAATGGTTGATCGCATCTGCAACCTTCACCACATGATATTTACAGGAATACCATTAAACTCTTTGCCATGCATTCAGACTGGCAGGCAAGTAACTCCAGTATTCCTACAAATAGCACAGCTCACCCACATAATGATGATTCTCTTGGAGGAGAAATAAATTACGTTGCTCCAAGGGAAATGTTCAAGAGGCTGAGCAGTGTCAGCTCAGAGTTATTACCAATTCTACCAGATCCATGGACAACCCTTCATGAGCCTGCATTCTTATCACCTATTCATATCTGCCTAGTTCAACATGGACAGTAACAACGCGAAAAGATATCTCAGAAACCGATAAAAACTTCTCTGTGGTATTATTTCCATTTCTTTGTAACCCCAAGGTTATCTTGTATCATAAATTTGAGTGTACCATAGCTGGCTACAAATCCTTGGAGTATCCTACAAATCTCTCTCGAACAAAGCAGATTTCTGTCCTCAGAAAGAGGGCAACACAGGTCAAGAAGAAAGTCTGCAGAACAAACTTATCTTGTCATCTTAAAACCCAATCTTATAATAAAACCAATAATTTATAGCAATTCAACTTTATAGTTCTGGTGATCAAATAGTAAGTTTTAAGTTTGTTAACTTTTCATGGATCCAAAGAAGAATAATATCGATAAAATGTTAAACCAGTTTACAGAATTGAAATAGAATCTAACATCGAAACAAAGTCAGAAACACTATTAACCCATGTTATATGGGTCACCTATCCAGTTAAGGTTTAGCCCTGTCTTGTACATGTAGCTTACTAATGACCCTAAAAGCTAAATCTGATAATGCATTTAATAATGAATCAGCTGAACACAGATGTTCTTGGACATTCATTAGAGGGGAGAACTTTGGCTGGGTTTAATAGGTGACACACTCACTTCCTTAAACCACAGATATTTGTCACTTGTCACCCTGAGTAAGAGCCTCTTGTCCCCTAGGATGAGCTATCAAGATTGGAGTCCCCTGATAGAGGTTATGACCAAGACAGTCCCCTGGTCAACCAGGAAAAACCAATTACCCACAGGGGTTATTTCTGGGCGACATCTTTCTTTGGAAGAAGATTTGTGACAAAGATTGGTGGGATCGACAAGAAAAACCCAGGAATGCAAAAAGGACTTGAGAGAATTAGGCAGGTCAGAACTACCAATAGCATAGAAACACACAAGCCACAATCATCTAATATCCAACATTCTGACACAACACATTCATTAATCAACATTTGGAGTTTTGAAATGTTGTTTTATACAGCTTTATGCTTGTAATTAAGTTTGATTTGTTATTCCTTCCAAAAGCAGTACTGTATAAGTGAAAAGTGTCTCCCTTATAAATGGAAGGTGCTGATTGTATGGTTAATGATGGAAGAAAGTGGAATTTGAATTCAGAAACTTTATGAAAGGAAGTTACAGAAATTTGCCGATTAATTGTTCCATTTAGCAGGATTAAGAGAGATTAGGATTTGAAGATGTTGTCTTCACCACCATTTGCAGCTCTTCTGCAGTAGTTTGTTTTAAGATGACTCTTCAAGCAGCACATAGTTTGCACCTCCAGCTTTATTTTCACAAATCTCTCCCCGGGGCACACTTTAGCAGACAGAAATCCCCCAAGAGAATTCAAACCAATTACGTCTCAAGTGATACAGTGTTGTTGGGAGTTTGCATGCATAGCACTAGTATCAATTTAAGTCAGTGCTTAGCCTAACAATGTGACCGGCTACCCACTGTAAATCACTCTCAACACAATATGTGATTGGACACAAATTGACGGCATATGAAAAAGATTCCAAAGCGATGTCCAGCAGGGGAGGGAAGCAAATCGAGAAACTTGCTAAATGTGCATTCTGGGAGATAACTAAGTGTTGAGAATACAAATGTATTGCCTAGATCTGACATCATTTGGCTCTTATATTTAACACCAAACATGAACAAATTGATCAGAAATGAAGACTAGAAGAGAAAGACTTACTGTCGGTGGACATCACAACTAAAGAAGGTGAAATTCGTGGAAACAAAATCCTGTTTGTTCATCCTCAACGATAAGGTCATCACCACATGGTCTGAAAGTATAGAAGTTAATTATATAATTGTCATTGAGAGAATCAACAGTAAATTGGTTATTTTGGGGACAGCACTCACTTACATCTGGTATGATATTCACAGACCCTTTAGGAAATGTCATCCCATAAGAACACAAATAGTGTTTACAGTCAGTGGTATCGATCTATTAACAGTCAATGTAATTGATCAATTTACAAACTGCACATACATTTAAATTTTAAATATAAATACAATCATCTTCAAGTTATCTCTTGTTTTATGCCATACTCAAGGCTATTTCACTCATGATGATGTGCAGGCCTAAAAGGGTGCCTGAAATCACCCTCACTTCAACTGGAAAAAAAAAAAGATGAGACGGGACAAATCAGTTACAGACTGACTTCGGGTTGCTCTTTAGCTCTTAGGACACCAGAGCAACAGGACGATCTATCTCAATGGCCTGCTCATTTATTCAGATATTCAAACAAACAAATACTAAATATTTATAGAAAAAAAACCCTAAGCGTGAATATATTATACATTAATTTAAAAAAAATGTTCAACATAACAATATTTGAATTTGTTATGTAGAAATTTTGCCAGAAATGTTTGTTTATACAAATAAATGTAGTCAAATATATCTGAACAATAAAAAAAAATGTTAAAAAATTCCAATATATGAATTTGTTATGCAGAAATTCTGCCAGAAATGTAAAAATATGATTTTATTGGAAAACTAGAAGATAATGACAGCTGGAGAAATGATTCTCTGGGAGAATTAGAGAGAGACCTGATGAAGAAACTCTGCCTCATTTACCAAATGAAATGAGTGGCCTTCATGCCTTCTCCATGGCATCTCTTTTAGTGTCGAGGTATTAAGGCTGTCGAACCATTCAGCCAACTCATGATTAATAGACATTTTATACATTTTCCTGTTACTTTTGGACAAAGTAAAGAAACCCACTGTAATAATGAGGCCGTCCAAGCAGCATTCTATCGCAGACTGACCTTGCAGGTCAAAACAGTTCAACAGCTGAGACATTCGTTGGAATTTCTCTTGAAATTCTCTAACATCATTTAGAGACGTTATGCGATTATGACAACTGGTTTAGGCGGACATGTCTTATGATCCTAACAATATTCAACCAGCCAGCATTACCATATAACCCAGTCTCACATATAATGCTGTAATAATTATTTAGATTGCAGTCAGTGCAACCGAGGATTAAGCTCGTGGACAGCTACCATGATTGGACTACTGATTCTTAGCAAAAACTCTCCCTTCTAGGGGGAAAAAACTATGAAAATAATAATCTTTCCTCTCCCCTTAAAACATGACTGATCACTAAAGTTTGAAAACAATTTTCTCAAGTTTTGCAAAGGCTATCAATCTAAACCATCAAAGAATGTAAGAAGTTTTTTTTTAAAGGATTGAAACTGTTCAATGCTGATATACAAATAAAGCGACATGACAAATTGTTTTCATCAAGGGGCATGATGACCTATACAACTGATGAACCAAATTCATCAACCAATTAAATAAACACTATTAATAATTAATTTCTTACAAATTATTTATCAAATCATGGCTGCTGACTCAAATTTTAAACACCTGTAAGCGAAATTGCTGACAAAAAAAAAAACAAGCAGACCATTAGTTTTTATTTTATCGCCAATCTTTCTTGGAACTCTTCAGAAAGTTTTGATCCTGGTATTTAACCATCCTGACTCCCTACAGAAGGCGCGGTTTAAACTCATTTAATAAAGCCTGCAAATCAATATGTTCTCGTTAAGAATAATAAAACACAGTGCTTAAGACACAGAATTTATGTAAGACCAAGAACAAAATTAGATTTAACAAGATGTAAAAAGCAGAATTGCAACTTTACGCAACGACGTTGGCAAATTGCTTTCTAACATTGGTGATTAATAAATCATCGTATAAAAGACCTGGGGATCAATACAGTCCATGCCAAAATCACACAGAATTATTCTCTTTTTTCACATTCTTTATAAAAATTTGCATATTGATCGGAAATTGAGTGAATGATGAAATGGTTTCTAAGGAAATGGTTGCCATGTTCAATAAAGCCGTGTCAAAGGTCAGATATGAGCAAGCCCTATACATTAGCCTCAAACAATAGTAACTGGCAGAATGACCAAGGCTTTAGCTTCAATAACATTTTAGAAAAGGAGTTGCTGGCAATCAGCTGAATGAATTCCAGTGCAACAATATACTCTTGATAAGGAACAACAACGACTGACTACTTAACCATATACATCAATGCAGCATAAGCTTATACCCCTTCCAACTGAAATAGACTGAACCTAAATTGAACATTGGCTTTATCCATCTGCTCAAATAAGGGGTTATAGGTGGTGGGCACTAGATCCGGAGGTGTAGCAGGTTGGTCTAATGGCAAACATCTATTTATCTTAGTACTGACAGGGCAGATAAAAGCACTACTTCCTTCTTGGTATTAGCTCACGATATATTGGTGTAGGGGGAATTGAGAAAAACAAAACCCAGATCATTTCCAGCTTGTGGTCACATCACCAAAACACAGACTCACATTTTTTCAACGTGCAAATCCTAGGAAAAAAATAATTCCTCAGACTATATATTCACTTGTGGATGGGATTTTTTATGTGTTGGTCTCATCATAGGATTACGTTCTCAAGAAATGCCATCTTTAAAGGCCAAGTTCGCTTCATCAGCGAAAAGGAATTGCGTTCAGACGATTTCCCCTGCTAGACACCCTGTTGCTAGGGAACAGTGAAATCTTATGTAATGAAAACCATACCCAGAGAGAGAAGAAAAAAAAAAGAGAAAACAAACATGACTCAGAAAATAGTACATTATCATATTTGTTACAATACTAAAGAAAAATATTTTTTTTAATTAAGCTCAGTGTTGTGTTGTTAAAACATGATTGATTGCTTGATAGGTGTTTTACGCCGTTCCTAAGGGTATTTCACTTATATGACAGCAGTGTATTCCAGCAATAATTGACACTAGCACAACAAAGATGTGAAGCTATTTAAAAATGTTGGAAAGTTGATCTTCTTCCAGTGCTAAATAAAGACCGTATTACTACTCTTCAAACAAACTGACCTTGTCCCGAGGGCTTGTTGTTAAATGTGCGAACTAAAAAAATATATAAACTTTTAAAATTTCACTACGTAAAAAAGATATTAATAATTTTGATTAAAATATGAAATATGTATGAATAGTAAAAAAAATAATTGACATTTTCATTAGATTTAAAAAAATATAGTCCTTGATTTCAAATACAGAATGTCTGAAATCAATATTTTTTGCTGTATTTAGCAATCAGCACGTTTTGTTGTAACATTAGATTGAAATTAAGATTTTTACCTACAATTCTATTAATGCAGGCTTCTAATCCAAAACATGTTATGTAAAACTTGTCCTTCAGTTCAAAAAAGGTTTAAATGAGCATGCCATCTGTCTGTCATTTCCGGCATCTTGTGACCAGAGACAGTTCTCTGTTTATACAGCCGTAAGGAATGTATACTAGGCCCTTCAAAGTTGTCTAGAGTTGGCTTATAGAGTTTATGAGATCAGAGAAAGAAGGGAAGTAATGGTAAAGCTTCAAAGCCTCAGCTACCAATGGCTGACTCACACGCCTATTCAAGATGCTTTCAGAACAGTAATTAATTGCCGATTTCTTCCAGGATTCAATTTAGTCAAAAGAAAAACTTCCATAACACGGATTTTCATTAAAAAAAACTATAGCCATAAATCATGCTAAAATTTGATTTTGTTCACATGTTTTCTTTCAGTGGTAACAATTCTGTTACAAGTCAGTCCCAGCATAATCAATAATGGCCTCTAGAAATAGCCCAGAATCCATATTAATCATAATGTAAGTTGTTTCAAAGCATGGATATAGTTGAATAGAGGCTTCTACATGATTGGATACATTCTTCCCACACACACTCAGCCAATCATCTTCTTATGGCGAAGGCATACAATAATTTACAGTTATTTCAGCCAGTTACTTGTCAGGAAAAACATCAAATTGCCTCCTTTTTATTCGGTAAACAAACAAAACATTTTTTTTATAGAAAAACAAATCAGAAAATAATTAATAAAATCCATCCAATGTAATGGATTATTAAAAAATATGAACGCCATTTAAAAAAATTGTTCTACATAAAGTATTTTTTAAATTTATTTCAAATATTTACTTTCTATCCACATTTAGAAAGATTCACTTTTTGTAAAATCCAGAAACAAAAGCAGAGTTTAGGATTTTTCTAGCACAATTTGTCCGCTTGGACAAGTATCTTATGCTTGACTTAACTTCCTGGCTATACAAACTTGATTATAAAATGGCTGCCTGAGTCATGGTGTTGAATTATGGGATATTATTGCCTTATGAGTACTTCCTAATAACACATTTGGTAACGATTACAAGGATGTCCCTTTTTTTGCCAGAGACCCCTTGGGGCACCTGCCACATGTCTCTTAGAGAACTCCTGCATTCCGGGCATTGATATTCCCAATGACTATATACACATACAATTATACCCAGTTTATTGCACTCAGACAACACTACAGGCAAGTTAATACAACTGAAATAAGGTGTAATGAATGACATGTACACAGACTAGGTTAGATTTGTTTAAACAGTATAGATTTTTGATAATCATTTATGTCCCTGAAACTTCTCATGTCTAACAAAGTAGGAACATGAACATGCCATCATTGTAGTAATTGTATATCTTTCTGGTAAAGTTTAGGTTAACTTGTTTATTAGCTATTTTCAATCACATATTTGTTTTGATACAGCAAAGGATTATGTTCACTGTACTGCAGATAATTGGCTGCTTTCTCTTAGAATAAAATTCAAACAAAATCTGCATAAGAGTGTTGAATGAACAAGTAGAGAGTGTGTAAATATGTAAACTTTTGATGTTTCTTGAATAGACATGGGGTGCGGATGAGAGATATGTAATACAGATCTTACGTAAGGCGAGATCACTGTCTATTGGACATGTCCAATGCACCAGCATTCCTTCCAGATCTCAGTCTAGTACAGATCTCACATGTTAGACCGTTATCAACTTTCTTTCTTGTAATAGTTAAAGAGCAAATGAATCACAGCACAGTAAATATTTCTGGACGAGTGAAATTTTTGAATGCGAATGAAAGATTTCTATGAAGAGAACAATTAGCTTTTCGGTTTGTCCTCGTTTTAGTGTCTTTTATTGCAATTGTTAAACATGAAAGACACGCATAGAAGATAGGCCCATGGAAACAACTAATAAGATATCCCCCCGCCCCACTAAACTACAAGAGGATATAGATCTATTGGTCATCTTACACACATTTACAATTAAACAACAAATGCTATCAATCAGACCTAGAGATCATCTTAATGTTTGACATTATTGAACATTTGTGTTTTCAACGACCTGGAGTTATTACCCTAATAATCCACTTCCTGAGAAATCAGACTATATTCAAGTTGCTGGATTAGGACTGACCACCCAGAAGCAATCAAAGCACACATTACCCTCTCATTTTAAACCAGCAGAACTCATACTTTGTGAACCAAACAAACTGGCTACAATTGGTACTGGAAACTTTTACAAATCTTAATGAAGATATTGTCAATTCAAGGCAGTGTCGAGTAGTTATCGTAGTGTAAATAATTCAGAATGGTAACATTAGTGTGTGTCCATTTTGCTTTTTAATCCACAAGTTGGAATTGCTCATTCCAGCACTTGTCAATTAATAGAGACCGTAGGGACAATTTCTCTTTCGTAATTTCATACAGGTTAAGACGACAGACAATCATGATGGAGCTAAGCATTGTCTGTAATATTGAGTTTGTATCAATAGTGTCCCGGGATATAATGAGTGCTTAAGTCGGTGCTGGAAGGGGACCGTCTAAGGGAGAAGGGTATTTCACGGCTAGAGGATAGTTGAGAATCAGAACATGTGCAGGAGACGCCTGCATCAATGGGACAAATGAATGGCTGAGGGGCTAAGTTAACTAACCCATCTCTCCAATCAGTCGACTGCCTGGTCAATGGGGTAATGGGGGTTGTGGAATCGTCATCTTTTACACACACACACACATATCTAATTAGACACCTCTTGGCTGACTCATCCAGTATGATTAAGTCTTACAAAAAATACACACAACTGTTTTTGCTTTTATGTCCATACAATTTCAAAATTTGTTGAAAACTTGAATTATTTGACAGTTATTATGGTTCTTGTAACTCCTTTTTTACAGTATTTTATGGCAACATTTAGCGAAAATGTCATGGCATCCTTTGCTCAGTTTATACCTTCACTGTTCAAGACAACCAGATGAACTCAAATTGCCCATAAATTTGAGATTTTGGTCTCCTTACATGTGACCACTTGCTGTGCTTCAAAAGGAAACATTGATTTTAGAATTATAGCCTTTTAAAGTTTTTTTTTTTTTTTTACAGCTGAGTTCTAGCAGACACTCGGTCTGTTAAAGCTTTCAATGAAATGTTCTCTTTGAATATAACCTCCATTAAACATTACTCAGATATTTGTGCTTCGCCAGAGAAGTGTAATGAAACCATAAAAGAGTTATACAAAATTGGGGCATAAATCAAAGCAAAAAAATATTTTCATGCAAAAATATGAATGAAAGGTTTTATTTTTCTGTTAGCAAATTCGTTAAATTCTGAGATATTTCACTTACTGCTGCTGTACAACATTTTCATTTTGGGGGGGGGGGGGGGGG
>JARFOD010144795.1:0-12864 GCA_031763545.1 Mopalia muscosa | reverse complement strand
GTGCCCCCCCCCCCCCCCCCCCCACACACACACACACGCACGCACACACACACACTCCTCCCCTCACACACACTTTGTATACTTCCGCCAACCTTGACATAACAATTGTTTCATGTCACAAATCGCGGCATCCAACTTTTAATATTTTTCTGCAATCATCGAGAAACTAGGAGAGTCTTACATTGCTTTCTGGTATAACACCGGGCGTGTGGAATTCCTTTGATGTGTTGAACACCTATTACAATCTCTCGAATAGGTCCCGGTAAAAACATCAAAATAGTTTTTCAGTTCACACGTGTCTTACATTTCAACATACCGCCTTTGCTTTGTGTGTCTATTTGTCTTTAGGAAGCACATATATAGAAATAATTTTTTTTTTAAATCATTTCACTGCGTGATTTGATTCTTTTCAGCGTCCGACGTCCTGGTGTGCTTATTGTACATGCTAGAGAAGCAAATGCCGAACCATATGTAGGTCACTCCATATGACTCCTCTAGCCTTCCTTTCAATTTGTGTAGTGACTAAAATACTTTGTAGATATATGGTCATTGTGGTTCAGAGATGGGCACCGATGTACGGCTTTATGTCCTTATGGCTATTGCTTCCTTCCTTCAAACTTCTAAGACGGGTAAGTTCTACCTGTAATTATGTACATTTCATATAGAGGTTATATTATGTTGAGAGCTTTGAGAATTAATGAACATACGTTTATAAAGATACAGCCACATCCCGTTTGTTGCATAATACAGTTTAGGGCACTATATTATATACTGGTTTAGATGACATTTGCGTCATGGTGAAGGTATATCTCTAATACTAGATTAGTGATCTATTCAACCATTAGCGGCTAATGCTGGCTAAGATCAGCTAACCCTGGAGAAATAGATCAACTGGTTTAATTTCTTTTCGTTAATTCCTTATATGAGAGCTTGACATGGGATATCTTTTCCTTGCCTGCTAACTTATGGTTATTTATTCTAAATCTCTGGTTAATAACTATTCTGTAACCATCAAAGTTAAAGTTTGTCAAAGTTTGTCTCTGAAAAGATATTTTAATAGATCTTTTGTAGGCGCGGAGTTAAATACGGTTTCTTAATAAGCCATGTATTGTAGGACAACTACCGAAGGGGAATTCCACATTTCTGGCAAAGTATTTGAATTAAAATGAAATACGCATAAATATCTACAATTGAAGATATTGGTATGGTCGCCATTATAATGACAGATATTAAGTTAAAAACAAGATCCCGGGGTTTTACGGGTTGGATATTAAATAAAATATGTTATGAAAGAAATCTGACAGATTTTTAGATATCCTCGATCCGTCTTTTGTGACACACACTGAATGACGTCAACAAAGACAGTCCTGTTTTTAGGTAGCATTTCTATTGCTATCCAACTCAAGGGAGTTGTAAAAAATATTCTTTCCTCCAACCTCTTTAAGTCTATATGGTTTGATGTTTTTATATAAAACAAATATATCATGGGCGACAAAAAGGGTTATACTCGGCGTCTGTATGGGTGCTCCTACTACTGATGCTTTCATGGGTCAAACTGTAGTCTAATCCCGGAGCTACAGTAACCAGTAACAGTTTTCACAAATATGACTGATCAGGGAACAGTTCCGGCTTATTGGATCAAAGTTCACTTGTATACGAACACGGATACGACAAAAATGGGAGTAGCTGTTAATATAAACAGATCTGGATTATACTGTTGTCCTGTTCAACGACAAATTTTACATAAGTTTCGTAATTTAACGACTATTCACGATAATTGAAAAACTAATTTCAATTATTTTATTGGGTAATATTTTAAAGCTTATAATAATATAGTCCAAGTATAGGCCCTGCATGCATTTTTTAAATGTTTTTTTTAAATTTATTTTAGACAATTAGAGACAAACCCTGAAAGTTTACCTTTTTAATATCCCTTTACAACGCAAACGCTATTTCATTTTTCGCCAATGTATATCTAATATTATCTTCCACTGTGACTCACCATCTTCAAAATATCTATTATAGTCCAACATCACCAAAGTGAGTTTAATATTGTAAAGTACAGAAGAAAGGAAACGAATTCAGGTCGACACAATGTTTCGGTTTATTGATCAAACCTGATTAGGAGTAATTTTAACTAGAAAAATAGGTGTTTATATGCAAATAAGTGACAAAATTAGTTCGGCAGTTAAATTTGATAATTAACATATCGCCTTAAGTAATTGACATGAGGTGTCAAACAACCGTCTCATAATTGCATACGTGCACTGTATTAGTAAAGATCCGAACGTATTACCTGACGTCCACACAAGACACCATTAGTAGTTAGAAGGGAAAAATGTTTGGATTCAAGAAACACATGTTATAGTCAAATAGTTTGTATTACAAATGTTACTTGAATCATTTAACTATTAAATAAACTGATCTGATTAATTTTGGAAACAAACCTTTTAAATATGAATGACAGACAACTGTCTGGAAGTTATTAAACAATAGTAAAATAAATATATTTTTTGACTGGCTTTACTGCCCTGATTAAGAATAGGTCGTCTTGATTCCATAGCAAGTGTTTTCTTTAAGCATGAATAGAAAACCAGTGTTTAGCATTATCAACGTATACAGGTGACAGAAGTCTCGCCGAGAATCTGCGTGATTTGGAGCCAGACTGATTTTGAAGGCCTATCTTTTAACATGAGAGCGAAATTATTCTCTCCATTTCCGACGATTTATTAAACAAAAAAACTCATTAATATTTAAGCTACGTTTCTTTTTGAAAATTCGTAGTAACAGGTGTAAATTGTATGCGCAGCTGTAAGCAGGTCATAGAAATATGCATTGTCATCGTGAACAAATTTAGTCTCGGAAGAGTGCTGTCACTTTAATATTTTAATCTATCGATATATCATTACTGGAGGAGAAAACTCTTCCGTTTTATGGGTTTTTTTTCGTGTATTTGAGGTAATTTTGTTTGTTTCCTTACAAATCGCGCCGATAGCGTTTAACATGTGTTATTGTTGTTGTTGATGCGGGCTGACAGATTTTATTTCGATAAGTGTGTAAAATGAAAGTGAAGAAAAGTTCTGAGGCGGGCAAACTATCTCAAGCAGCCTTCTTTACCATGGAAATGAAATGAAATTACTTATTTTGCTGCTAGAAAGGCGAGACAACCAAGCAAAAATCTAGTCCTATACACTTTGCATGTAATCAAGACGAGGCTTGGCACCGGTAGTCGAAACAAAAAACGAGCCATTAGCTAGACTTCGGTTCCCTATTAACAACGTATTTTTTTACAGTTTTATTTATTTTACATTCAGAACATTATATACTCATTAACTATGGTTTCCTCTCTAAATCCGTCTGAAACTCGTTGTGATTATTTAAGTGTAGAATAAAGGGTGACTATCTATACATCTTTTACGGCCAAAAATAGATTATAAAGTATAGGTCGCTCAGAAAACATTTATAAGAACTGATCATGACATAACATATACCATTAAGAAGCAGATTAAGAAAGGCACATGCATGCAGTGACCAAACTGAAAATAAGATTTGTCATACAGACAATACAGATAATATATAGGTACAGTATGGAGCAATAGACTGAGGGGGGAGAGTTATGTAGCTTGTCAATAATCCCAAGTACTGGTGTTCTAATATGAATAGCATGACCAGAAAGTACTGTTACTATACTAGATCTGTAGGCATCACAAAACAAAACAAAACAATAATATAAAAAAAAAAAAAAAAAAAATAATAAGTCGATGAATAAGTACACTTTATATACTATATATCGTCCGGATTGCTATAGCATTATTTCAACATATAGTTGTTTTTTTATTTTTTACCGAGATCGCTTCCATTACGGTGGAGGGGTGGTTTTCGACTTTAGCCTTAATTGGTTCTTTGACACCTCTTTCGAATTATCTCGATTATCTATCCATCATTTTACACTGTTATTTGGAAACACGGAGCCCGTTTCCAATGCTCCTGTTATCTGGTAAAACCTAATAAGTATGTTGAATGCGAATTTGAGAAAACAAAGGAAAACTGTGTTGTTTCAGGATGTGCAAAACTCTTCCCTGTTGGCAGCTGTTCATCTGGAAGAGCCTAGTATGCTATATATGTCATGTAGACTGACAGATCAGTATGCGTTTCATCAGTAGGCCTATACTTACATGACATACTAGGTTTTTCCAGATGAAAAATTTCCAACAAGGAAGAGTTTTGCGCATTTTTTAGAGTGTTAAATGTAGGGGAAAAACACAGTAAGTCCAAATATGGGTCTAACTCAACTTTTACCAAAACATGACTTACTAGATTTAACCAGGTTATAGGAGAATGTGTGAGTAAACATTGGGGAATCATTAGATCCTGAATGAGGCCACTCGGGTTGAGCAGGTCGCTTTCCTAACGGTTGTTGTTTCATCAATTTATAAGGCTGTACATGGTAGTTCCTGACATTTAATGTAATTAACACTTATTATCAGATTAAAAAAATTGTTTTTCTGGATTACCCAAATTTATCGAATTGTATTTTGGGGTAGGTTGTGCGATTTATCCGCGATCCCTCTACTTTCACAATTCTACCGCCAATATGTAGTGTAAAATACAAACATCGTAACTGGGGCTCTCATCGAGGGGATTGGGTCTTTGCCATAGACCTAATAAAAATGAGTAACATTGAAAGACAATTTTATTTAAATAGAATTGAGAAATGGGCTATCGAAAATGGGTGAAAATGTCACACATGATAGATGTATGTTAAAAAAATAAATTTGCCTCCCGCTGCAGATTTGCACATTTATGGTAAACCCATTAAGATTGTTAAGGAGACCACATTTTTGCGGCTGAAATATTTCGATAAACTGTAATTTATCCCCCATATTTACCAATTAACATATTACCAAAATAATTGCTCAGCCGAATTATACAAAGCCATAAACAATTCTGAAAAACCACTGGCATTTTTTTTTATTTCATAGCACGTATTCGATAAATTGGTTTGACTCTCAGTTAAAATGGGGCTAGATACATCAAAAGGGAAAATGTAAACTTTTGTGAAAACAAGCGGTATACGTTTTTAGGGGATTACTTCAGCGTTCCGCTATAAGATTTTACATAACAGAATAAAGATTTTACTTTCCGTGCAATTGCCCTCCTAAAATCGGCCGACCAATAGTAGAAATCAGTCCATCTTGTTGTTAAGTCGTAATCGTTTTTTTGTTTTTTTTTGTATGAATGATATTAGACCATGCCAAACAGTATGGACAGTAATATGGCAAGGATGTAGTACATTGGCGGGAATAACGACTATAGGACTTGCTATATGCCTGTTAAATTGGTTATTAATTAAGCATTAGGCTTGCGTTAAAATGTATATTGTGGATATAATTACGTTGGCTGAAATGAAAAAAAACATAAATAGGTACTAAGACTTCAATTAAACAGTTGAATTTATGGTCTTTAGGGTAAGGTTCGGCTTGTACCAGTTTGAAGAAGGGACCAATAGACAGAGTGGTAGAAATATTTGAAAGACAGAAATGACCATAAACTAGTCTGGTTCTAGTAAATAAACCGCGAAAATATACAAGTTTTATAAGTTTGATGAACCTCCTTATGAATATTTATCAAACACGAGTAACTATATAGATGGTATGGAGGGGAAGTAACTGGAGGCTTTTGAAGAATGATCTAGTGTGATCTAGTTTATTTGGAAATATAGTCATTCTGACAGCGCGCTACTTGCGAAGAAATAAGGTTGTAGATGAGATTGATACATGTAAGTATTACTCAACAGAACATTAGCATAAAGAGAACAATATTAACTTGTATTTTAGTTATACAATAACTAAAATACTGTTAATCTTCACTTTCTAAAAGACACAAAAATAGTCAATATTAACTTGGAAGAGAATGCTTGTTTACAGAAGATTTGATATGCTTTAGGTATGCCTGTGTTTCTCGAAATAATTTTACAGATTAGAGAGATAAGAGATTTCCAGGACATATTTGATCTCGATATCAGACCAAGAAATGTAAATTCAATAACCAGGTATAATTCGAAATCAATCATGAGAGGATTATGTGGAGATGGATTTGAAAACGATTTAATGAGGATACATTTTGTTGTAATTGATGTCTGATGACAAATGATCATGGTCATGTGTTTACGTTTTGGGGTTCCACAGACGCTACTTTTGATAGAGCCTGATAGGTTCTTGGATGGCATAGTGACTAATATCGTCAGCCAAAAGGATGAAAGAAATGCTTTTATAGCAATTTACGATGTCATTGGCGAAGATTAGAAGTAAAAGTCGTCCGGAAATAGAGACTTATGACACTACAGAAGTGATTGATAAGAGGGTGGATAATAGGATTATAGAGATAGTTGGTTTCATGGAAGGTGTAGAGGTTTGAACGGAAGCCATAATGGTCGTGAAATAAAATTGCTCAAATCCAGACGGTCTGTTATAGCAGCGGCAATTTTCCCAGCCATTTTGTTAAAACAGGGTAAAATATAAATTGGCCGTTAAATCTCGTATTTATTTTGAAAACTTTTTACTCTGTTGAGAAATTAACGCACTTCAAATGCTGAACAAGTGCGCCATGGCTTGTTTGAAGCACTTTCCCTCCATCGCGAGTTCTGGGGAATTAGTATTCAACTTCTAAATTAACACTGTACAGGTGTATCCATTGTGTTTCAGACCCCTGTCCTCGTCCCTCTCCGCCGTGTAACTTGGACTGTCACTGTCACAACATGGACCAATGTTCTGTTACTGGATGTGGGGATGGTGGTTGTCTAAGAGGATGGGATGGTCCAACATGTCAAAGAGGTAATATTGAAATAAAATACTAATTCAAGATTTTTTTTTGTGCTAGGTTTTTTAATCTATCATCTGTCTGACAAAGATGACTGTAATACTTTTTCAATATATTCTGACAACTCCTCCTCGTTAGTATAAATGGATGTGAATGCATTTGCTGTGTGATTCAGATTTACAGCATAGAACACCACTCGTGACAACACTTGTATTGAGAGCCTAACACAATCCTGAACGGACCTATCCAGAACAGACCTGACCAATCCTGAACGGACCGGACCAATCCTGAACGGACCGGACCGATCCTGAACGGAACGGACCAATCCTGAACAGACCAATACCAAACGGTCCAATACCTGAATTTGATTGTGCTCTTGAATTACATAGAATTTGACATATATATATATATATGCTACGTCGCTAAACCTCACAGGGTAGTCTATATAATCTAATATAAATTGGTCAGAGCTGAATAATGTTTGCACCTAAGACTTTACAGATACAGAGCAATCATTGTGGCAAGTTTATCAGTACTAATAAGGGGGTCCTAGAAACCTCCATAAAGCATAAGGCTCAAGGAAGATCCAGGCTTTGATCTTCGGTGGATGTATAACCATTCCACCAAAGGAGTTCACCTTTTTTTCTTTTGTTCTTTAGAAAACATCGCGCTGGGCTTACGCAATGGCGGACCAAATGGACTTATCGGAATACTAGGCTCCTCTTCATATGACCGATACCATTACCCGGCTATGGCAACTGATGGCAACCCAAACAATTATTTCAGGACGAATTATGACAAGAAGCCTTTTTTATGGATTAATCTTGGTTCTGTACAGAAAGTGTATGCCCTCAGTGTCATCGCGGCAGGTAAATTAACAACATTGTTATCGAATAAGTGCAAACGTCACCTTGTTGTGTGGAGATCCTCGTTTAGATTTATGACAATATGTTTTTGCTGAGAAAATAGGCTAGTGACGCTTTGAGTTTTCTGGAAATGTCGAACCACAGCAAGCGTACTGACGCCCAGCAACTCGTATACAATGATAACAAAGCATTCCGATTAGGGGATTAGGGGATATATGGCTCCAACTGGCGTCATTATAAAGCATCAAAATTCCATGTGGCTAAGGGTTCGATGTTGGTAAAGCTGCTATGTCACTAATTATGTTGGCTAAAATGAGATAATTACCTGTCATGAAAACAAATTGCACTTCTCAACACACAGATAGTCCAGTTACACACTGGAGTTAGTTGAATAGACCATTAGAAAGTCTGCAACTGACACAAGGCGATTAGAATATCTTCAAGTGTCAGCATAACGCACTGACGCACATAGACTGTTGTTTGGACATCCCCTTCCTTATTGTTATCACTGTGTTTAGCTAATATGTTGTCACGTCTAGTGGGGTTTGTTGATAACCTTTCCAGTATGCGTCATATAGGTATTCATAGTATATGAGGGCAACTTAGTTTAATGAAACGTATGTGGGCTAAAAGTATACTCATTACATTTACATGCGCAAAATATTATGTATGACAACATACGCTTTTTTTCTTTCGGAAATGCATTAAAAATATTCTAATGAAACTTACTCATGTCGCTGAAAATATACCAGATCGTTTAGTTGAGTTCCCACATGTAAAGTGCTTCCTAGGCATAGACTATCCCACTGCAGTATCCCTTTTCCATGGGTTATTTAATGATTGAATTTATGTCTAAAATTGCATCTAAATTTCGTTTCTGAAATGGAGTCTTCTTACCTATTCCACTCAGTTTTTCATCCGCTATCGTCCACCCATTTGTATGTGGCGCTCCATCAACAAAAATCTTCATATGTATTGGTTACTTAATTAAATATTGCGAGACACATTTCTGTTGGATTTTAGGGACGAAAGTACCTATATGGGGAAATAATCTGAAAAATCTAACTGAATTTTAACGAAAGATGTCTAAAGTGGCCAGTACCAATTTTGATAAATTTTGACGATATTTGTATACGCATCATCAGATATTTTATCAGGCATTTTGATTCTTTTATTTCAGACCATGAATTTCAGATTAGGATCACCAACGTCACATCGCTAGAGGGGGCTGTTCATTGTAAGTCAAATAACATTAGGACCTGGACCGGCTATAATTATGCAGTCACATGTGATCAGCCTGTGTATGGTCAGTACGTGTGGATCACTTTATCACGTGAAGGTTATTTCTATGTCAGCGAAATAGAGATTTACAGTGAGTAACATAGTTTACAAATACTGGAAGAGACATTCGTGAACACAATAGCCTATAATTGCTAAAACACTATTTTTTGAAAGAACAAATTTCAAATCTTAGCACAATATATAAAACTAAAGTGTACTTAAAATACGTTGTATGTGAATTATGGTTTATTACAATATAAATAAAACTATATTGAGACATAATTATGGATCATAATAAAAGGTACGTAAATCAAGGACATTTTAAATATCATGATATTAATAAAGACAATTGCGTACATCGTTTTTTTTTTAAATTAAATCTTAAAAAATACCATGTTTTGCACGGGACACAGGAAAATTACTCTGTCTCAACTTTTAAACAACACTGCAAAACTGTTTAGGTCTTGTTGATGTTAAGACACCAACGTGTATGTTTTAAGAGTTTTATACACCAGTTGGTTTCTTAGGTTCTAAAACTATACACGGACCAGTTCATTTGGGTCTGTAGACATACAATGTTCGGATTATTTGATTCTGACAATATAAAATATTCAGTTAATTTCTGGCCTTAGAACATACACTATTCGAATCATTTGATTCTGAGATCATGAACTATTCTCTTCATTGGGTCTGGAAATGTATACTCTCCCAAAAAGAAACGCAACATCACAAACAAAATTTAAAACATGAATTCTTCCAAAAAGTTGCGCGATTGAGACATATCACCATGATCATGTTATAATGTTAATGTCCCATAATTGAATTTAAGCACCTGATAGTGGCCGTTCGATCACACGTGACTTTTGCGCCAACCTGCTACGATATGCCAAGACTAGACACAGCTACCCGGAACGTCGTCATTGGTCGTCTCCTGGCCGGTGAATCACAGAATGCAGTCGCTAGACTTTATCATATCCACCGGAGCACGATTTCCAGGCTCTTCCAACGGTACCAGCAATCCTGTTCAACAACTGACCGTTAACGTTCTGGTTGGCCTAGGGTCACAACAGCAGCCCAAGATCGCTACAACCGGTTAAGTCATCTGAGAAACCGGACCATAACAGCAACAGAAACCACATCAAATGTTCCAGGTCTCCGCACAGATAGTCAAAAACCGTCTCCTTCAAAACGGCTTACCGCCAGATGTTCTTACTTTGGCGTAGTACTGAGACAACAGCATCGGCGTGCAAGGGTCCGATTGTGCAACAGATTGAGGGACTGGAACCTGCGAAACTGGAGGAGAGTCTGGTTTAGCAATGAATCCATATTCAAACTGCAGAGAAGAGATGGTCGTACACGTGTATACAGATGCGGGAGTGAGAGGTTTGCAAGGAACTGCGTCCTTGAGGCCGACAATATGGCACCCCAAATCATCACACTTCCTCCGCCCGAAAAACTGAACTTGTGCATATCCTTGGCAACCTTAACGCTGCTCGATCCAGAGATGAGGTTTTGACACCACACATGCTGTCCATAATGGACCTCCATAGAGAAGTTTTTCAGCACGACAACGTTCCGCCGCACACAGGTCGTGTAACTGTTGAGTTTCTAAATAATCAGATCGTAACAGTGTTGGCCTGGTCGTCCAAATCTCCAGATTTTAACCCAATAGAACATTTTTGGGATGTTTTGGATAGACGTGTGGGCCGCAAACTTGAAAAGAACTGCAGCAGGCTTTTGAGCAAAAATGGAGGGGCAATCCAAATAACTGTATTCGTGGATTGATCATGTCTATGCCAAGACGTGTCCGTGCTGTGTTACAGTTAAAGGTGGGCACAACAAATGTTGGCTTTTCGTTGACATCATCTGAGCGCTATTGACTTTAATGTGACAAATTTGGACATTTTAATGAACTTCAAAATCTGAACAACCAGTGTGTTTAATTTCAATGTAATGTGATGCGTATTTCTGTATTTAAAATGATGTTGAACAATCTTATTTGGATAAAAAAAAATGTAATGTTGCGTTTCTTTTTTGGGAGAGTATACAATTCAGTTCATTTGGAGACTGGTAACATAGGATATTCAGTTAATTTCGGTTCGTCAACATACAATAATCAGTTAATTGGAGTGGTGAATGATAGGAGAATCAGTTAGTTTGGGTTTGGAAACATAGGATAATCGGTTAGTTTGGGTTCGGAAACATAGGATATTAAGTTAGTTTGGGTTTGGAAACATAGGACATTCAGTTAGTTTGGGTTTGAAAACATGGGATATTCAGTTAATTTGGGTTCGGAAACATCGGATATTCAGATAATTTGGTGACGGAAACATAGGATATTCAGTCAATTTGGGCTTAGAAACAAAGAATATTCAGTTAATTTGGGTTCGCAAAATAGGAAAATCAGCTAATTTGTGTTCGGAAACATAGGATATTAAGTTAATTTGGGTACAAAAACATAGGATATTCAGTTAATTGGGTTTAGAAACATAGGATATTCAGTTAATTTGGGTTTGGAAAAATAGGGTATTAAGTTAATTTGGGTTCGGAAACATAAAATATTCAGTTAATTTGGATTAAGAAACATAGGATATTCAGTTTATTTGGGTTAGGAAACATAGAATACTCAGTTAATTTGGGTTCGGAAACGCAGGATATTCAGTTAATTTGGGTTCAGAAACATAGGATATTCAGTTTATTTGGGTTTGGAAACATAGAATACTCAGTTAATTTGGTTTCGGAAACATAGGATATTCAGTTGAATTGGTTTTGGAAACGTAGGATGTTCAGTTAATTTGGGTTCGGAAACATAGTATATTCAGTTAATTTGGGTTCAGAAACATAGGATATTCAGTTAATTTGGGTTTGAAAACATAGGATATTCAGTTAATTTGGGTTTGCAAAATAGGATAATCAGCTAATTTGTGTTCAGAAAAGTAGGATATTCAGTTTATTTGGTTTGGAAACATAGCATAATCAGTTAATTTGGGTTAGGAAACATAAGATATTCCGTTAATTTCGGTTCGAAAACATAGGATATTCACTTACTTTGGGTTCGGAAACATAGGATATTCAGTTTATTTGGTTTGGAAACATAGGCTATTCAGTTTATTTGGGTTTGGAAACATATGGTATTCAGTTAAATTGGGGCCGAAACATAAGATAGTCAGTTCATTTGGATTTGGAAACATAGGATATTCCATTAATTTGGGTTTGGAAACATAAAATTATCAGTTGATTTGGGTTTGGAAACATAGGATATTCAGTTAATTTGGGGTCGGAAACATAGGATATTCAGTTTATTTGGGTTTGGAAACATAGGATATTCAGTTTATTTGGGTTTGGAAACATTGGATATTCCATTAATTTGGGTTTGGAAACATAGAATAATCAGTTGATTTGGGTTTGGAAACATAGGATATTCCATTAATTAGGGTTTGGAAACATAGAGTTATCAGTTGATTTGGGTTTGGAAACATAGGATATTCCATTAATTAGGGTTTGGATACATAGGATAATCAGTTGATTTGGGTTTGGAAACATAGGATATTCCATTAATTAGGGTTTGGAAACATATGATAATCAGTTGATTTGGGTTTGGAAACGTTGGATATTTCATTAATTTGGGTTTGGAAACATAGAATAATCAGTTGATTTGGGTTTGGAAACATAAGATATTCCATTAATTAGGGTTTGTAAACATAGAATAATCAGTTGATTTGGGTTTGGAAACATAGGATATTGCATTAATTTTGGTATGGAAACATAGGGTAATCAGCTGATTTGGGTTTGGAAACATAGGATATTCCATTAATTTTGGTTTGGAAACATAGGATAGTCAGTTGATTTGGGTTTGGAAACATAGGATAATCAGTTGATTTGGGTTTGGAAACATTGG
>JARFOD010144784.1:0-12864 GCA_031763545.1 Mopalia muscosa | reverse complement strand
GGACGGACAGACGGACGGACGGACCACGGAGAGTGATGAGAATAGCCCACAGTCAGAATGACTGTGGGCTAAAAATTGTTCCTATGAAAATAGTTTATAGCAGATTTAATGAAGCATAGGCCAAAATAGCCTTTAATTGTATCTTAAAATTTGCGTGATGCGCGAACAGGCTATATTTCAGACAGGTTTCATCTTGCTTGGCTGCATGCCACTCGTATGCATGTATGACTGACATCCAATGTCTTATAAATCGGTTTTTGTTCAGACATTTTACTGGTTCATCATGATCATTTATCCTGTTTTTTAAATAAACTTTCGAAACATAAAAAACACAAACATTAATTAAATGATTTAGTTTATTTATACATCTCAAAAATATAACATCCGACCAGCGGACTGCATACAACAGTTATGAAATGATGAGTTATACATCTGCCTAGTTTGATATATTTAAAGGCACACAATACCTAGCCTCTTGAGTCTGAGTTATAACGAAGCGGACACTCAACTATATTACTCAGCATACATGTAGGTTATTAATGAACAGAATCTACGCACCGGCTCTTAACACTCAAGTAAAAAATATGCAAGTTAAATATATGTACATGTGAAAATATATTTCCCCACTTATCCAATTCCCCAAATATGTATATAAAGGCTACATGGGTATTTTGACAATGAATTTCACGAGAGACAAAGGGTGACATATATGGCATGGATCGTATATCGCACAGTGCATGTTAAATAATGGACCAAATCGTAATCTCGTTCCTCAGCGATTAAGACTAACAATTTAAATGACAAGCTATTTTTACTTGCATTCGTCTCGAGGGCTCTGGAGACAATGAAGTACACAGACACATATTTGGAATTCTGTACATCCTCAAATAAATGACTGTTTACATAAATTAAGTGACGGACATATTACTGGTACACACACAAGTATACGTGGCGATTTAGCAACAGTGCCAAAGGTTTCACTGTCACAGCGAGAACTTACTCCGGGTAAAATTATTTTGTTATAAAATACATTCATGTGAAACTGTAATAACACGCGAGCTGATATGTGCGTATTAATCTTATACTAAACGATCTATTGAAATGGAGACAGATCAATAACTTAACATTATGATATAACATATGATCTTAATTGCAAAGTGGAGTTTTTTCCCCACTGATCATCACATCTGTCTTGCGTTGTCCATTAAAAAGCTATATCTTTCGAAAGTTTCGATTTTCAATAAATATGTTATGACATGGATTTCGTAAAATTACTTTATATCTTTCAGAAAAGTTAGTAGCAAAATTGTTCGCACTGCTCAACTGTCACAAAATTGTTTCCGTTTCCTTCACATCCACCATAGATGAATTGGGTGCATTCCCTGGTGGTCTGGTCATAATAGTAACGTCTGAAGGCAGCCCGACATCTACCAACCTCGGCCGGCAAGGAACAGTAACTCTCGTTAGGGCGACCTGTTTTAAAAAGACAAAGTATATAAACTAAATCACTATGCAAACTAATAACAATAAATAGTTGGATGTAGAAGGGGCATTGATATTACCTGTATGCCATATTTCCCGATACATGTGATAAAGCGGGGTTTAAACCAAACTAATGTATTTTATTAAGGTTTTGTTTTGTTTTGCCAATCGAAAATTTCAGATCACTAATTGTTTAATTTACAATTTATTATGCGAGAGGATCGTGGGTATGGTCATAGCCAGCATAAAATCTTTATGTGTAAGTCATCTTTATAGCAATTAAGGTTGATTACAAGATACGATTTATGAGCAAAAACTTCCACACACGCGAAAGATATTTTAGGCAAAAACTAGAAAAAATAATAGTAGTGTTTATTATTACTGTCTATCAAGCCTATATTTATTGCAAAATATGGTATAAAAAACATAAAAAATCTACATAAAAGCAAAGATTAAGTCTTTAAAGCAAGATTACAGGTTCAGTAAAATCTTACCACAGGATCTTTCACAAGCTTGCTTTGAGCTGAAGTTGTTGGCGTTACCATTGCACCCTCCATAACGGAAGAACACACAGAGACCAGTAGCAGAGTTAAAATACCACCTAGGAAGGCTGCTCTTACAGAGCCCAGCTTTTACTGGCTGTTCACACACTGTTGAATAAAATAAACCAAAAGCAATTAGTTTAAGACAAAACGTGGTTTTTGTTGCTGTTGTTGTTACATTAGATACTATTGTTACACACATTTGATATGTTCTAATTCTAATTATCACAGTTAATGTGTAAGCTCCAGAAAACAAGGTTCTGGGACAAACGATTGGATGGATGCAATAAATTAATATAGATAAACGGGGAACACTCAACGCATTTCAAAAGATCCATGTTTGCTTCAAACTCCACATTTGTTACTAAGATTGTAATATGAATTTGGGAAAATGTGCTATGAAGAACTGCCTAAATCTCATAGCTGGTAACTGATCGACCTGGATTCCGTCTAGAACGGTATGGGTTAAGGATACTTACTGGGAAGAGATGGCTGAGACACAGGTGGTATCGGCTCAACTTGAACAGGTATTGGACAGCATACGGCGAAACGGTCGGCAGGGTCGATCAAGCATTTGTGGGTGTCTGGACACCGTTCCCCTCCCCGCCCACAGTGCCACCCCGCTATATGGGGTTCCCCGTCAGAGCAATAAGTCCGGCTAGGTGATTCAGTTGTGGTCATGGGCTGATCGTCTGGGACAGGTATTGGGCAACATACAGCGAATCGATCGGCCGGATCGATAACGCATGTGTATGAGCTAGGGCATCGTTCCCCTCCCCGACCACAGTTCACCCCGGGTAACTCTGGTCTTCCGTCAGAGCACACACTCTGGGTCTTTTCTGTGACAACGACTGGTCTTTCGGTGGGTTGTGGTTGTTGTCCCAGAGCAACTGGACAGCATAAAGCTACACCCCCGGAAAGGTCCGTCTCGCAGCGGAAGTTGGCCGGGCATGGTCGTCCTCGGAGTAGCGTGACATCACAATTCCAGCCTTGCAGAGGCTCTTGGTTATCAGGGCACAGATTTGGACTGACAGTTTTTCTCGTTATGGCCTCCCCTCCTGATGTTGTTCTTAAAGTTTTTGCTGTAGTAAGTACGGTGGTGGGAGCCGCGGTGGTGGTGGTCGGTGGTTTAGTGATACTAGCGACGGTGGTAACAGTGAGTTTCTTTGTCTGTTGCTTTTCGGTCTCCTCTGGTGACTCGGTGGCGCTCAAAACGTACGTCACTAGAAACAAAGAATAATTCAATATAAAATACATCTTCAACTACGAAGCTCAGAAGAAAAAATGTACACTCACGACAAACTGTTGCGAAACATATCTAGATATTTACTACTGCACTGGTCAGTTAATTTACTGTAAGCGATTTGACATCAGCAGCCATGGTCATCAGCGACTTTGAGAGGCATTATTTTAAAATCCTGCTCGGGGTAATCATTTAAAAATTGGTCTGTCTTTAAAATAAAAGAACACAGAAACTTTACCGAAACGTTTCTATAACTAAAATAAAATAGTTTTATAGTGACAGCCAATCTAATTTCTTGGAACTAGATGACTCCTGATGTTAAGATAAGTAACTTGTGGACCTAAAATGACTTGGCCTGGGAGGGATGTCAGTATGCAGTCAACTATTCAGCCAGTAGACTTCAAGAAGGGCTATGGACATTTTGAATACTTACGAGTACACGTGGCGTACACAGAACACCCTCCCCATCTTTTACAGTGCAATTTCCTTCGACATTGTGTGTTCTCCGGGCAGTTGAAGTGCTGAAATCGACAAAATGAATTAATATCACCATGTTATTTTGTTATATATTTATTGTATACAATACAAAAAAAAAACAGATATAAGTTTCCAAAGAGATCTCAATCTCAAGCTGTTATGGGTAAACAGCAGACATCTCGAGAGAAGAAAATGAGTATTTGCATGCATGGTACCGGTATAGGAAATATGGTATAAATATGTCGCAAACAGGATATATGGTATATGTTTTAGACTAAACCAAACTAAAAGAGGGTATGCGAAGAAATATATAGTAATGTAAAGATAAAGAATTGTGCTTGCGTTTTATAATGTATAATAGTATTTGTGTCTTTTAGAAGGCCGGGTGGCTGAGTGGTCTAATTGGCCGGCATTTACTGCTGCCGAGTCGGTGCCTAACTTTGAGGGTCGTGGGTTCGATTCCCAGACGGGTTTCAATCTGCAAAATTTTCTGAACTAGAATCTGTTCAAACTAAGAAAGTGTTATCCCAAAATAACGAAAATACTATTTATTATTAATATATTAATCATGTATACAACCTTACCTCGCATACGTCGTTACAGCGACACAGTTGAATTTTGCATCCCCTGTCATCTGAATCAATGACGTAGCCACTCCCGCACGTAAGAGGACAATGCTCTGTCTGGGGGCAATCTGAAAATTTACATATTTATTTAATTTTAATGTGGTTTTAATAGTATTGTTGTATGACTATGAAGTAGGAATAAGGAAATGGGGCCCGTATCACCCTGCATAAACTATACACATCACCATAATCGCTACATTCCAAATTCACTGTCATATGATTGACACATGGCACACATTGTATAACTCAAATATTATTATGTGTTTATTTTGACGCTGTTATAAGCCGTTTTCGGGGAAGTAAGTGGCGGAGATATGTTTGGGTTACCCTTGTTTGTACCGTGCACCGCAAACCTCATTCCACTGGGAGCAAACAGATTGACGAAATTCCAGCTCGGTTAAGGGTTTGCCCTGTACCAAGTGGTTACAGACGGACTCGTGCCACATCACCGGGGTGGCAGCGCTAATCGCGCCTGGGATTTCACAGATTCTACCTGCCAAGAAGTGACAAGTGTCCCATCTCTTACATAATAAGCGTCACCAATTGGAAAGGGGCAAGTTGGCAACTGGTGCTAACGTTTAAGTGAACGATGCCTGGTACCCGGAATGTATGTACAGCATTCGTTTCATTTGTGTTATAGCTATAAACTCAATGACTGCATAGGTCTCTGCTAATACATGAAACCTATACGGAATCATTCAAAGACACTTCAGTATTATTTGTTCAATTTAGATGCATACAACATACATTTACGTTCGTCATCTGAGTAAATAAAGCTACACCAAAGCAGGAAATAAATGACAATTGAACTACGATTATGCGAATCCCTGGGAGGTATTTTATTGGTCCGTATAAATCGACAAGATTTTTCTCTCGTCCCGGATATATATGTACAGAGAATGCAGGATATAAACTTTGTTCATTAAATCAGACTGTCACTATGCCAGTATATCCCAATGCCGCCTTGATGTAGCATTATCATATTTTTTCGTTGATTGACAGTGGGTTTAACATCGTACTCTAGGGTGTTTTACTTATATATACGACTTTTGATTGTCCGCTTTCTTTTTGCTTTACTTTAATAGGCGTGATATTGTGCTGAAAAACCATCTCGCGATTCCCTCATATATACGATGTCCTTGGAGGGATTTGAACCCTAGGAAGTATATGATGACGAGCATGTAGGCAGGCAAACTACCAATAAACCACCTGCTAAATACTTTGAATTGATGTAGGCCCTATAGCTGTGTATATGTGTGAATATACATACTGTAGCGTTCCATCATATACAGCTTGCATGCAAGTGAAATATGTGTAGATCGGTCGGTCGGTCAATCAAATAATTTATCGAAGCTAACGTGAAGAAAATTAAGTAAACAAGCATTGTTGGATTACTTACTAGGTGTTCTCCAATACCAGGCAGTTCCGGATTGGGCTACAGCTAACAGGACACAGACACCCAACACAAAGTTCATTCGAACCATGATTACACTTCTGCAAGAAAACAAATCAAAACCAATGTGATATAGGATTCGGCAATCCTTTACAAATATAAAGCTTCAATTAGGAAATGAGCAGCGAGAGTTGAGTTGTCCCAAATGCAAGTGTAAAGTGTTTCACACAGACGATGCGACTTTTTCTTATATCCTCAATAATATATTATCAACAGGCCCACGTAGTCGAGACGCCTGCTGATGCGTCAGGAATACTGGCATTTACTGGCAAATAACTTCATTCCGATTTATAGATATAGATGATGTTATCTACATGTATTTCTAAAAAGCAATTACACTTGCACAGGGATGTAGATTAATTAAAATCGATGAATCATCGTATAACTATACAGATTACATATTTTGAATAAATAAAGACAGAAAATATACGTATAACGGTATAAGTGATACAAAAATCCCGAGACGTGTTCGCCTTTTGTTTTTATTTTGCTGCATCTCTCGATTTACATAAACTGTCTAGATAACGAAAACATGATATAAATACATAGCACATTCATAAGGCCTACCATGCCGTGCTAGAACGATAATAAAAGTTTCTGTTCATCGAAATTAATAAATAAACAATTGAGGAAAATGTTGATAAATACGAAGAATCACGCAATGCTAACTATATTAAGAAAGAAATCACGCAAAAATGGACTATTGCTCAGGTTAAATAATACACATTACATGTTAGAAAATATCTAACAATGTAAATAAATAGATTCGCATCACAATAGGACAAAAACTCAGACGTCAAATAAGATTTTCAAAACATTAAATAAAATATAAATATATATTTTAAAAATCTGAACAAAATTTTCTAGAAGAATTTTTTTCCCAGCAATTCGAATTCCTGTGAATGGATGTATAAAAATTAAGCGTTATTGTAACTGCATAAATCAAGCCTTTCTGCTTTCTGCATTAATTTATTAAGTGTAGTAAATAACAGACACGGCTATGTACTCATACGGTATGACGTTTGCCATATAAAAATAACGAAGATTTTCTCATAGTACTGTACCTGGTATATTCCTCGTGTCAATTATGAAATAATGAACGTATTCCAAGTCGTGACGAATCCTATACTGACTTTACAAAATACGCACGTGGCTTTTTATATAGGCTGAAAGTTTAAAATCCTGGTACGATATCTCTAGTCACTTCTCTTTAAAAAGAACGCTGTAGAAGGACTGGTGTATCCGGCTTTTATATGTGTATCTTCAAGGAGCAGGTCACCGGTTAACGAATCCGGTTTGCCCGCTGGCAAACTAAATAATATTTTTAGTTTTAAGCCCCCATGGAATCAGACGTATTTATGAATTACACATATCTCTTGACAAATCAGGCGTAGTATGCACTTGTCAAATTTCGAATCTGGCCAATCGTATGATGAAGCAAACAGATGACTGACGACACAGGTTACATCGCGGGGTTGGTCACTATAGCGTCAGTTTATCAGATGACAATCAGAGACAAACATAAACGATAATAGTCTGTATTATAGACTATAGTGTTAACCAATTGGCGAGCATGAGTGTTAAGTTCACCTATTAATATGAAATAGTAGGTCAGAGAAGTACGATGTTTTTCCAGTCACACCTAATTGGATAAAAGTGGGATCCTTCCGGGTTCGAACAAATAACAAAAATTAACCAATATCCCCATGACTTGCATATTTCTACACAAATTGCAAACAGAGAATATCCTTAACGTTTCATATTAAAAAATATACTTTAAAGCAAAATACATAATTCTTGTAATCGCTATACAGTTATATATGTATCATTAACGAATTGATTCTTTCCGGCACATTGAATATAAAGTGCTTGCGTATGTGGGATGTGGCGGGTAAGGGATTTTGGGTGTTAGCTAAGCCAAATTTTCTTTCTCTCAATCAAAATATACAAACATAGGTCATAAGTGTTGTAATTAAAAGAACTGTGCAAAGCAATAGGTACAGTGAATTTACGCGTTAATGTCATGTTTTATAAATAATTTTGACGAAAAGAAAAAAAAAATCCCCTATTCTCATAAAAAGCAGCACATGATTGTTTACAATGAGTCAACATTTTAAGTGCATAACTCTATAGGCCCACTATTGTTTCACTTTTCTCATAAACTGACTTTGTTTTTTTATCGATTTGTCCTTGTCAATCGTATTATTATTATATTTAAAAAAAAAAACATAATATAGATATAGGTGCACGACTGAATGTAGACCATATGCAAACCAATCAAAATGCCTACAGTTATAGGGTTGGTGAACAGATAACATCAGTATTTTATAGATCTGGATCAAACTCGAAGTGATAAATTCACATGTTGTTATATCTATATATGTGGTATATATCAATGAGGTGGTTCGCGTTATTTAAATTTTTGCCCTGATTATAACGTTTCGCATATATTATAACATCCAGGTATATAATAAGGTGTGTAAATAGGAATACAGACATCCAAAACCCTGGAAGCTTGTTGCCAGGTAAATATATGTTTTAATGTGAGTTTTGATTGGGCTATAGACAGCGATGACGCGATGCTGTTTTTTATCCCCAGTAAAGAAACACTGAATAAAGTGATATGATATTTTAACTTATATCAGTCACGCATATAAACATTTTTATGTTTCTTATTAATGGAAGCCAATGAACCAAGTTTTTACGCCAATAAAACAGGTCGCCATAACAAACAAACAGATTAAGACAATAGAACAGTAAGAATATTTATTAAATTTATTACAGTAACACACATGCCTATGTCTCTGGTGAGAATGGACCGGGTTTCTGGTAACTCCATAGGACAGAGGGAAGGGTGATTGGTGTCGACTGGAAGCCAAATGGGGTTCGATCCCCGTTGGAAGTTTTCTCTTTCCATATTATACGGTATTACAGTAAAGAGAATGAAAATGTGCATACTGCCATGAGAAGTTCGTAAAAAATATGGATATATAGTATATACGTAGGCAAAATAATGACATTAGATGGATGTGGGAATAGATCTTATGTGAGTATTCACATGGAAGTTGGAATATCGGAGAAGGGTTGCCCATATTTTTTCAATCAAATATAGATTTTTTTAGATTTATAGAGAAGACAGCATATACCCGTAGAGGGACTCGAACCAAGCCATTTGCTTGAGAGGGCGAATTACACTGTTCTTTTTGTCAAAAGATTTGGCGAGTGCCGCTGACTATAAATGACGAATCACTGCACGGAGCACTCCTATTTAATAACCCCGCCTTAGGTGTTATAAAGGTGTGGATATCTCAGCTAGTCGTGAGAAATACACAGGATGGTGATGAGCGGTTTTATCTTAAGATCCTGTGCAGCCAACGTCTATAAATAATCAAAGGATTTTTTTTTTTTTTTTTCGCTACCGCAAACAGCCTATTTGTTTTAAACGAAAAATGCTGAAACTACTTAATACATTTATTAAAAAAAACAATAATGTTAATGTCCCTTCAGGGGATCGAACCCAGGACCAACAGGGTAACAGATCTAGTTGTATAGTATACAATAGAAACGAGAACTGAAAATTCAAATCTTGGAACAAAAAAAAAAAAAAATTATATCACGACACAATAATCAAAGGTCAAAGATCAACCCCGGGAAAATAGGAATAGGCTCTGTCTTTATCCAGGTGTCGTCATCGCAGCCTTACATTTTATTAACTGCTATCAACAGTCTGTTTCCCAAGCAGTTCAGTATAATACTGAGTTTTATAATTTTACTGAAGTCCTTATCAACTCAACTGTCTGCTCTAATAAATCATAAGTCAGTTCAATTTGCCCTGAATCTTCTTTTAAATGCAGGTAATGTATATAAACTAGACTGTACTTTAAAATCACAGTTGAAAGACATAAACAAAGTCCAGAGATTTGTTTATTTCCATTTGCTTTTAATTCTGTACGGAATCAGACTAGTTTCTAAATTTGAAAATCATTAATTCGAATAACTGTTATATAAACCAACCTCGCACCCAGTTTGCTAGTCTGCTTAAGCTTACTCAGGGAATTGGAATGTTAAAATCTTGTACACAAAGTGTGTACTCGTTTCCCACAAAGACCCTTTATATAGCATACAAGAGAAACAACAATCTGAAGGACCTTCTGGTAAGGCGAAACTTCCCTATTTCGTAAACTGGTTGTAAAGCTCATTCTCTAAACAGATATATTCATTGGTTAATCCTCTGGAATACCGGTTTGTGGCGGATTTGTTCGTAACCTATGCCGAATATATTGATGGCTACATATTTGACAATACTTTGTAGATCATGAATATGGTCATTGCCTTCTGTCGAGATGTTTGTCGGCTACCCATAACGAGATTAAGATCCAATTAGTTACTTGTCCCTGGGAGTTTATCTAAAACTCCAGACGATTCATCGATTTAAACTAATCTTTATCCCTGTACCAGTGTGATTGCCATTTAGAAGTATATTATATATTATAACAGTAAACACAAGGAGCCTGTGTGGGATATCGGGTCACAAGTAGCTTGTAAACGTGAACTGGATAATACAAAATAAACAACCTTACTTTAAACGTATACCCAGTATAGACTCCGCAATAACATTGACAGTCCGTGATGAGCTCAGCGAAAATAACAAACTGTGAGAAGACTAATGACGACCCGAGGTCGCTGTTTTACACGGGTCAATTATTTACATCCATGCAACAATAACATTGCATTAGAAGTAATTTAAGTTTCGCTTATCCATCCCTCCCCCCATCCCCAGACATTTTAAAGTTAAACGAACGTTTATTAAAGCAGAGAATGAAATCAAAAAATTTATGTTAAATATGTGGCACGCATGCAATTGTATATAAGATGTACTTCAAGATTCATTTTTTAAAGTCATCAAATATATTCATTCCGTATTGACTTAAAATTGCATAGAGGGGTGTTATTGTGAACTACATGGTAGGTAAAACATAGAAAACGGCTCTTCTGTAGAGCCCTATAGACGGTTTGTCTATTTCAAACAGTACTTTGCTTAAATACATTGGAAACCGGAAATGAAACCTCGTAGAAACCACCCTCGTGATTGTCAGGGCCACATCCTGTGACTCCTTCTCAATACCCGATGGTCGGTATAGTGCTCGAACCCGGGACACATCGAAGTAGGTTTAGTTAGTTGACACGCAACAGAGAAGCTCACATACAAGGTTTCACCGACATGGTTTCTACACGGTTTTAAATGTGCCCTATACCTGGGCATATTCATCACAGTTTTATATCGGAAGTATGGCTATGAAGAGCCTATGGTGGTTATTCATCTGTCACAATAATTATAACGGATTTTGCTAGAAGTATCTCTAGCGGATATGATGATGTGAGAATTAACCAGAAGAAACAGGTGCGAGACAAACCACAACCATGATGGGCATAAAACCTTGCGTAAAAGAGTACTAGTGTTTAAAATTGCTGCTTTTATTTGCTAACAGAAACTAACCCACAGAAATATGTGACTGAACTTGAAAATTATAAGACTGTCCCATGAACTGAACACCAAAATATGCAAAACAAATAGTTACTGTGTGACCGGATTTAATGTTATAGTTTGATAAACCTTCATCGTTCACTCATCTATACACGGACAGAATTCACACCATAATTTATTTTACGGATGCGCGAACACTTGAAATACTTATTGCACTCAGGTTTTGCACGCTGCAGTTTAAATTCGTAAAAGAAGCTAGTTTTCCGCACACAGGTGTAAAACTCAACTTCACGGTACGGTAATAATACAGATATAGCATACCTTATCTAAAAACAAGGATAATAGATAGTGAGCTTTATTCCCTAGATTCTTTTAAGAAGACAAATTAAAAGACAAAACTTAAACAACAAGTTTAATAGACCTTATCACTGAACAAGTGTGTCAAGATATTCATCCCATGATACAACTCTTAGTTACTCACCTGAATCTAACTCTCTCCTTCTCTAATGCCTGTAATATTAAGTCAGTAAGCTTAAAAGACTACTTCTGATGAGGAGAACAAAATAGTGTATTATATACAGCGGCATGCCTTCCCACGGATTATGTCACATGCTAGGCTATAGTTTTACAAATATGGGAAACTGGGACAAACGTCAATAAACACAGGAGATTCTGATTGGCTGCATCCGGTAACTCCTCTGATCCGGGGAGTTCTATGGTACCTTGTACTAGAATGGGCGGATTATTTGCCAATGCTTGGGTTGGTTGGGGAAAACCCATGTAGCTGACTGGAAATACTTCCTGAAGGCGGGGGAAATAGTTTCTTACACCTTTGTGAAAGACAATTTGATATTCTTTTGTTTGTTTGTTATCGTATATATATTTTTTCGTCTTAAGACAGTTTTTCAATTCAATTCAATTTCTCCGGCCCTTTGTTTCTCAGTCTATATATACGTATAGGTATACCAAGGCTATACGCTAAGATCTTTGTTAGAGCCAAATATAATAAGAGGTTCCTTGTCCGAGATGTATAAAAAGCAATTAGATGTTTTCATTTTAAGCACCGAGGTATTTCCGAGAATATATATTTATTGCATGAATACATTACAAGGGGGTGCTTTTCAGCGCCATTCAATTAGCACAGAAAAATGAGTTGAACCTAGTTTTTTTTTCAAAGCGTCCAAAGATATACCTAGCTATAAGCTATACTCGTGGCCAAATAATAATAATAATTCTTTATTTCAGGCCCATAGCCCCTATATGTTGGTTTTTTTAGTCAATCGACTCATACATGATATAATTACAGTAACTTACATGTATAGCAGATTATTCCAGTATTCAACTAACTTAGAGACATGAACACCTTCAATGGGGATGGCATTTAGTAAGCAATTATGGCTGGATAAGACCCGGCTTCTGAAGCTGTAAACAGCTTTGCGCCGCAACTCAGAAAAGGAGGCTACTCTATTAGCAACAAACGTGCCTGACGCACTATGACGACTAGTCAAACCAAGAAGCCACCGCAGAGCATTATTATAACAAACTGTTATTTTACG
>JARFOD010144773.1:0-12567 GCA_031763545.1 Mopalia muscosa | reverse complement strand
GTCCGTTCTCGCCTACCTCGCACATTTATCTCTTACACCTACCTCCACCCACCCCTTCTCTCCCACCCTGACCATTCTCATACACACCGCCTTCCATCCGTTTCATTGTCTCCCACAACGCCTTCCGCGCCGATGAATCCCTCATCCCGGCCATTCTCTCCCACCCTGCCCATTCTCACACACACCGCTCTTCCTCTCCGCCCATTCTCTCCCACCCCGCCCATTCTCTCCCAATCCACCCATTCTCTTCCTTTACGCCCATTCTCGTCCTTTGCGCCCCAACTCACATGTTGAAACATCAAGGTCGCTGTCGTCCGCTAGCTCATCAGTACCCACATCACTGCCGTACTCCGATAACCGCTTTGTACCCACTTTATTTTTACCGGTTGTTATCACAATATCATCACCGAATTTTTCCTGAAATGTGACAGCAAGTAACATAAAATATTCGCAAGTACAGTACAGTTGTTATTGACTATTTTCGTATCTCAATTCCTGTGCCATTTTCGTCTTCTATGGAGAGTTCTCTACTATACAGTACACATGGGAGTTTCGGATATTCATTATTGTCTCAAACTTCCAATCAAATGATAACTTGGGTCACTTTATAAATACCTTTTTTAAGTGGCATTTAGAAGTTGGATAACATAAAACTAATAATAGATATATATGGATAACAATTTATTGGTCGCAACGTTTCAATCCCATTACGGAGAAAACTTGAAAACGATCTCTGAAATCGGGATGAAACGTTGTGACCAATAAACCAAGACGTTGTTATCCATATATATCTCTTATTAGTTTTATAAATACCGGAATATATATATGATAAGTATTAAGACTAAAATAGAACTCTGATCACAAAATCATAAAACACTGCGGTTCTGCCTTTAAAAACATATCGTCATAGGGAATTATCTTTGAAAATAATGGAAAGGGATAGGGAATGTTTGTTATATGCAATTCATGCAATTCAGATTGAGAAAAGTATGGAATACCACAGTCATATAAGAGTAATACCATGTACTGAGCAGGCAAACACCAATCAATTAAATAAATATAAGTGAAATGACCTTAAGAATGGAGTCCAAATACTAATTTGTATAGACTAACCTTTAACATCCTTGCTATTTCTTGTTTGGATAGATTTGGGTCTATTCCTAGCTTCCGGAGATCGTCTGCAGTCAATTTATCCAAATCAATTTTCTTTTTTCCCTTTTTTAGTTTTACTTTCCCATCTGCCGTCGTCTCAAAGTAATCTCCCTTTGAACTATCCGATCCACCCGAACCGCCTTTAGAAATAAGAAAGACTCTATTTCAGGATATTATTGCCTGTGTTTTTTAAACGGAATTCTTATTTGGTGTTAAAATCGTAAACCTTTGTCAGTTTTTCTCTAATGACTTATTTTACACCCAACTTATTTTAACCTAACTATGGTGTATTTCTGTGTCTTTTGTTAGTATACCAAGAACTTTCAGTCGCCTTAAAATGAATTTCAATGATTCGAATCGTGGAATGAAGATCAGATTGGGGATAATCGTGAGCAGTTTTAACTTGAACCAATTAGCTGTGAATAACTAGCCTTTTTTGACACTTTCCAGAACATGCCTTTTTTAAACATCAGTTCCCAATCGTATTCTCGCGAAAGTCACTATAGTATAGTAACAGTATTTCTAAGAAAAGAATATTACCCGTACGAAAAAATCCTATAGGATCTTATCGGATTTTAAACAATGGGATCTATGGGATCCTACAAAATCCTATAGGCGCCAATATAATTTCCCTATGGTATCCCAAAATATTTTCTTAATACTATATAATTTGTCTGTAAGGGAACTATTTCTGACGCCGATTCTACCATCGATGAAACAGCGAAGAGGAATCTTACTATATTTAGACTACTTACCTCTTTTGGGTTTCTTTTTTCTGCCAATGACATTCCCTTGTTCATCTATAGTTGCAAAGAAAATAAAACAACGCTTATTAAAAAATAAAAGGACTACTTATTTTCGAACAATTGCATTTTTTCACATACACATTGTATAGCAGAATTAATATATTCTTTATCGAGGGGTGGTGTTGACGGGGTGGTGTTGAGGGGTTTGGGATTCATTAACTGAATATAGGACATAATAAATGCAAAATCAAAGTTACGGAGGTAACATTTCTTACGAGAACATTATTTACAAATCATGATTGCTTGGCATTTCTCATGTGATGTGGTAAAACCTAGTAAGACGAATTGTTGTAAACAAATATTAAAGTCAAGGCGCGTTCTCACGCTGCGATTTGTAGTAACGATTTCAGGGGGCTTCCGTTATTTACGGAGTTTTGATTGGCCGACTGTTTCGAACTTCTTTATCGTCCAATCAAAATGCTGCAAATAAGGGGAATCCCCTTAAGTCGTAACTACAAATCGAACCTTGAGAATGCGCCTTTAGACCCATATTTTGAATAACCAGGGTTTCCCCCTTAATTTTATAATGTGAAAGTATGTCAAACTCTTTCCCGTTATCGGTTTTCCATCTGGAAGAACTTAGTTAACGCCAACAGACTCACAAATATTTTCCAGATCACAGTAGATTCTGGTTGTATTTATAAGACTGCGTTGTACTAGAATACAGTGACCACAAAGCATACTCATAAAACGTGAAATGTTTACTCGGCTGGAACATTAATGTTTCCTATGTAAGCATAGTATGTGTATGCTTGAGAGTTACCGACCTTTGCCATATGGCAGTCAGATTCGGGTGCCACAGCTAAACAAGCTAGTGAATTGACCAATCCTATGAAAGAATTTGAAGACACAAATATCTCTTAACCGCTAAAACTTGTCAATGGATACTCACCGTACTCATCTTCATATTCAGATTCGTCTTCACCAGGCTGAAAGGGAAGAACAATTCTGATAACAAAAACTAAAACAATTATATAGTTAAACACAAGACAATTAGACAATTTATTTATTTATATGTCATGTTGCGTTATAGGATGTCGTTCGTTTCTTTCAATGAGGGTTCAGTAGTACTTAATTTCTGTCACATAATAGCGAACAAGCCAAATGGATAACTGGAATCTGGTGTTCCCTTGAGATTGCCCCCAGAATTCAACAAATGCAACTTTCTCCTCGTAGATAACTCGTTTCGTGCATACATACATACATACATACATACATATATACATACATACATACATACATACATACATACATACATACATACATACATACATACATACATACATACATACATACATTACTTTAGCCTACATTACATCACAATATTTCTTTGGCGGCTCCATTCAGGCAAATGATGTGAGCGTCAAAATGTATAACGAAAATATAAAATAAAATGTTTCCCGCTTCCGAAAACAATAGATGTCAATAAATCGAGACATAGCTTCTCCATATAATCCAGATATTTAGAATGAAAATGCACACTATGCATGGTGTAATGCCATGTATGAACACATACATTTGTATGAATATCGTATATAGACCAAAATTGCAGCCGATCCATTGAACAAAATTGGTACAAGGAGCTTCGAGATACTAGCGATAGCAGCTCCTTTAATAACTATTGCGGCACTGAAAAAGACAAAAGGGGGCCATCACAGGTTACTTATATTATTACTGAACAGAACCCATTTCTCTTACCTTCTTGCGTCTGACTTTTCGAACAACATTGCCTTTGTCGTCGTACTCCTGAAAACAGAAAATACAGAAAAAAATTGTTACAACCAAAGTGAAAATGGAGAATAGTATGACGTCATGTGTATATATGTCCGAAATACCAATGTGACCTTGGTCAAACGGGCTCAAAATTCAACTAAAACCGACGCCATTACTAGCAAATTATTGCCGAAGGCTCTCTTATAGACTGATGAGATAGAACCAAGGGAAATCAGGCAATGTCTTATACCGTTGTTCCATTAGATGCAAAGGTGGTAAGTGAAGCAGAGGTATAACGGAAATACAGATGCGCAAAGAGATGCAAAGGCGCCAAGAGGTAAAGACGCACCGAGAATGAGGAGGCGCCAAGACACGCAGAGACAACAAGAGAAGCGATAACGATGCAGATGAGCACACAGATACAGAGCGACAGGAGACCAATATGCGACAGAGCGAGGTTGTGGATGCTAAGCAATTCATATCTTTATACAGATTGGGCTGGTTTTTCTTGATCACTTGAAATAACAATTTGTCCCTGGATGGTAAATTTGAGTATTGTTGTAGAGAATACAGTTGATAAAGATGCTCCCAGGGATGCAACGCATGCAACAGAAGCACTTGCCAAGCAACGCAAATATTGTAAGTACAGCAGCTTTGCTACATTCCTCTGACGCTTGAGGTACATATACTTTAACCCTTGTTGCATGTTTATTTGTTTGTTTGTTTGATTGGTGTTTAACGTCGTACTCAAGGGTATTTCACTTATATGACGAGGGATTGTCCACTTCAAACTGTACACAGCCTTATTATGATAGAAAACCGGGATGAAACCTCGTAAAAACCACCCCCGCGATTGCCGGAGCCACTGTTGCATGTTTAAGTATTGTTAAAAGTAGTCAAGAACTATATTTGACAGAGGTTTTTGACTGATCCTATTAAATAAATTCTTACCCTAAGTGTAAACATTTATATCGACATTAATTACACATTTCCGTATTTACACATTTAATATTTGGCATCAATATAAATGTCGATGTAAGTTTTAAGTGTTTAAAATATTTAAAATAAATGTTTTTGAGCAAAACCACATACAGACAGCTAAAAGCTTGAATTATTTTGACTTAGGTCTAAATAGCCTTGTGGACTCGACCCTCAAATGTCTAAGTACTCAGCAGTGCTTATTTCTGGAGTCGAGGTGTTTCTTTGATTGTTTGATTGGTTTACTCTGCATTTATACAGTTATTACACTGACTTTGACTAGGTACCAGCCGAATTGACGAAGCAAACTCCCCTCGACAGCACTGGCGAGAAAGAAAGTCCGCACAAGACAATTACAAGTAGCAAAAACCAAAACCACTTTTGCTGTCCATAGGCTACATAGTACCAGGGCAACAAAGGGCTTCCTCTAATTCTCTCTAGCGACTAAAACTAAAAAAAATTGAAACTGAGTATGCTTGATTTACTTACTATATCGTACTCCGTCGACGCCTGGGACCCCTTTCTTCCTTTCTTTTTCCTTCGTTTCCCTGATACTCCATCTAAAATAAAATTAAACGTTTTCAAATATCTTAAAATAATATTTAATAAACACCTATTAAAAATACTGATGAAAGCAAGATACTAGTATCATGAAATTTTTTAGAAACATATTGCTTAATGGGACGTCATGTATATTCTTCAGTCTTGGCTCTAGTGGAACCCTTGATGGTTTTAGTATGGAACCCTCACAGCAACTGTTCCATGTATTTCTCCCTTTCTTCTTATATTAAAGAATACGTTTTGGCGTAATGATTCCATTTAAAACCATCCTCTTTTCCTAAGAACCATTTTTGTATGCAAGTTTAAAGTATTTTTGTTATCAAATCTGTTCTTCAAGGGTCAAAATCATGTATTATTATTATAATTTCCAAAAGCCATAACTAATATCTATGAGAATAGACGTTCAAGTTAATTGATAATCTTCATCGAAATTAGATTAATATAAAATTAAGATATCCAGACTAACAACAACGTTAAGACAGCAAAATAAATAGAGGCAAAAAAGAATAATACACGTTAGGTATTAGTCACTGTCATGGTGAATGCAAAATGACAGTTTGATATGATGATAACGTGCAGAACAGGTGAAAGTGCAAGAAATGGCATAGTGCATAGAAAAGTGAACAATTAGCCAAGTGATATTGCATAACTGATAGGTGACCGATTTATTGTGCAACCACCCCGCCCCCGAAACCCACCCTCGTCAAAAAAAATAAAAAATACAACAACAAAAACAAAAAGTCAAAATAAAAAACCCTTGCGGTCTTATATGGTGCTTACATAACGCCTGTGTTATACAACAGAAAAACGGATGGAAATTTTCCGTGCAAGAATGACAGCGTTAAACCGTTACCTTCTTCAGCAGGAAGTCTTGCTCGGGTCTTTGTTAGTATCCAGTCTTCTGTTAAAAATTTCTTCCTCGACTCAAAACAAACAGTTTGAAACATTTGTCCTTTGGGCTCCTTAAATCATTTATTGACATGTCGCATGTCCACGACTGAAACGTACTTTTGTGACCACGTTGGCGATTTGTGTTCGTTCTTTTCGATGTCTGTGGTTTACATTCAGCGACGACATCGTTTAGACTTTAGTAAATCTGGGCTGAGTTAAATTAGACGTGTATGGGGCGGTTGGAATATTTTGTCTGTAGTATGTACGACCTGTTCACTGCAGACATCTCCTAAGAATTTATCGCAATATCTATCTCTCTGCATAGACGTTGCTATATGAACGCAGGATCATAACATACGCGACTTTTTCGAAAAAATGTATAGGGCTCAGCACTTTTATAACCACCAAATAGGAAGAAGCAAAACTCAGAGGAGCACGATCTCAAGAGTTAAAGCACAGACTCTGCCTTGTGCAGACTCAAGCTTTTTTTATGACATACGACCCTGGGCCCGGGAAATCAAGGCTTCGCAATTTTATTGAATGGCAAAACGAGTAATAATAACTAAATATTAAAGACATATGTTCGTTTGTCTTCAACAATGAAATTGCTAGCTCGACGCCTTCTTGTTGTACCCTATCAACAACGTCACCAAACCCAAGATAACAATGTCAGAATGCCAGATATTATATCGAAATGGAATCAGAATGCAATGAAAGGTAGAACCAAAATGGCTCACATCAGATATAAAGAGAAAAGAAAAGAAAGAGACGAGAGCTAAGATCGGTAGACTTTTAAGCCAGAGATTTAAAGGACAATGGAAGACGAGATAAAATCCACTTGTTCACTGTAAGATATATGATAAACTAATTTAAGAAGAGAATGAAACATCTTTAAGACAAAGAGAGCAAATGATTTACGAATATTGAAGCTAAACAGGGATTAGTTTAATATGTATATAAACTTAATCTCCAGCCGCAAGAACTGGAAAGAAATCAGTCTGAGAAATTGTCACTTTTTCCTCCATAATCGCTAGCACTAAATGCTACAATTAAGCAAGTTTCAGTTAAGTATAACACAAAGCAAAATAGTTTCAGAATATTATTTTTAAAAAAGCGAAAAAAAACTACATACGGCTTTCCGCAGAAATTCAGGTAATGCCTAATTATAAAAGCTATAAAATGCTGAAAATAAGCAGTTTCTGAAAAATGCAGAAAATCATTTTATCAATCACCTACTGCCAAAAAGCAAAACGATCTAAATCGGCTGGGGATAAACAAATAAATAATAGAAAGGTTTAATTGGTCACCTTCGTCACTTTCATCGTCTGCTTCATCGCCATCTTTGATTTTCTTCTTTTTACCCCATCTGTAAATATGGATAAATTTATTTTGTTTAAGTTTATGGATTGCATGATACAGCCCCGAAAGGCACTAATGTTCGAAATTTCATACTCTATCGATTGGCAACTACTACGTCGTGTGGTACAGGAACATACGCTATCTAAACTCATGCCTTTGAACCATTCGCTTCTAGCATATTCTAGTTGGTAAAAGGGGTCATAGGTCAGATTGATATGATTTAATTTAGACTGTATGCAAGTGACCTTTTTAATATAGCTATCCATCAATATTACAGAACAATTCACCTTCTGTTCATGTTTGATTTCCATTAAATTCTATGAGCTATCCTACCCATCCATTCTAAAATAATTCATATAGACCAATCCCTTTTTGACATAATGCTCATGTAACTAATTATGAATAGGCCTTATGTGTATGTCGAATAAAAAATAGAGAGAATATAGCAGCCATTATTTCAGTAGTTGCTAAAGTTTCCACAGCAAATAATGGTGTGTTAATAAGGTTTTACACAATTATACCTTAAATTTAATTTTGAAGACTTTAGCTTCAGCCAAAAATGCTTTTTTAAAAAATAAATTTTAATATTCGGACCGAAAACGATTCGTCCGATTTCGGGACGTTTGACTGAGGGATTAAGCTCATTCCAGCGAGAGTAGGCCTATATATCATGTGTATATCGAACAGAAGAGTTTATAAGGGGAGACGACTCTAGCGTGGAGGGCCACGTTTCTAACTGGAGACAACTCTAGAGCTAAGTGCCACTTACTGATCATGTCCCATGCCAGGGTCTCTTCCATCCGTCTTCCCACCAGCTTTGTCCCGGCCCTGCATTTTATCATAGCTGACCATGCTTTTAGCCGCTTTCTTTTTCTCTTCTTCTTCTTTCTGTGCTTTCGCCTTTTCTTTCTTTTCTTGCTTTTTTCTAAGTGATAAAGTATTTTCATTTAAATAACCCGTATGTATACGCATACAATGATAGCTTCAATCCAAAATACACCAAGTATGTTAAGTACTAAAAGGTAAGCATTGTAGAGCTAAAAACCAAAAACAAACTAGCCGGTAATACTGCTTAGAAAGTAACTAATACAATTTTAGTATTGTTCTATATCATCAACTAAATGATAAAGCTACATTGTTAAATGTTTAACTTTACTAGTCAGTTACTTAGACAGAATTGTTAAATATTTTGCATCTAGAGTTTCTAAGAAATTGTTAATTGATTGTGATTAAATATCATACCCTTGCAAGAAATAATTCTAAAGTATACCAACTTTTCATGCTTAGCGACCATTTCGTCGTACTGGTCACCATACTTTTCCCGCCTTTTCTTTTCTCTATCTGCGCGACGCTTCTCACGAGCGCTAAGGTAACGTGTCCGTTCTTCTTCTGTCATGGCGTCTAAATCAACAGCGTCAGAATCGGTCGTGGCGTCACTGAATACGTTGGGTGAGTTCTCGCCGTCTCCTCTTTTTCCTTTGTTTCCTTTCTTTTTCCCTGGTTTTTCTTTCTTAACCCGAATTTTACCTCCTTTTCCGTCCGATTTCACCGTATAAACACTACAATTAAAGCCATAAATGCATTCCATAGCCTAATTGCGCAAATTTTGCACAAGAACAAGCCTAAAAAAAAAACAACTCCTCGGTTGTATCCTTTATCTAAGTCTATGTGTGAGCCTATTAAAAGTCATTAATTAATTTTTTTACAAAAAAAAAAGTCTATCAAAATTTAATTTATGCAGCTTCTCTACATTCTTCTTGCCGCATACATAGATCTGACAAAATCCAATACCAAACGGCGTCGATTGGCTGGTCTAGCACGACAAATCACCGGGTAACTCTTGAAAACTTGTTTACCAACACGCCGATGATTTTTGTGGACTCACTGTGCAGTGTATATTTTACACGACTAAAGAGGCAGTATCCTATCAGTGATTGCCGTCATCAGTTGTAGTAAACGCTGTTTAGTATAGGATTATGCCACTCAAAGTTACAAATAATTCGTAAGATCTAATTTACCTCAGGATATTAACAGATCTAATGGCTATCTAGTTATATAGATATATCTAAATAGAAATAAAATTTGTTAAAGTCCCTACATATTGTAAAGCATATATATACGCTGACCCTACTAGCAAGAGACCGGAGTTCGAATCCTAGTGGACAAACGACATTTTCTTGCTCTACATTTAAAATATATCTATCTATGTTTGGGTAGACTTGAATTAAAATCTAGCACATTCTAGCTACTGGTGAATGAGTTAAAATGTCTTCTAGCATAGATTTACATGCTTCTATTGGAATTCTAAGAAATCATAAGTTCATATTAACTCAATATTTCAGCATTTTGTATGCAAAACTGTCTCAGACGAATCCTTCTCATATACGGAAAGTTACCGAAATGTATTTGTATAACATTTATTACATATTACATATTTTTTATTAGTATCACGTGCAGGCATGAAACCGTCCTATTGGCTAGTCAATTTCAAACACAGTATATAGTGGATAGCACGCGGTGAGAATTTCGCCTCGTGAAAGAAAACAATATTTGACACATCTTTCTTCTGAGATGATAAGGTTGGCAAAAATTCCCGACACACAAGAGGTGTGAGCTTAGCTGAAATAAATTCGAGGATCTCAATGTAGGCCTATAAAGCTCTTAACACCGCTTGCTGTCAAGAATTTATGTAGTGGACGAGACCAAGACAACTCCTCGTACGTTATGCGGGCCCATCGCACATTAAGGTCCGTCAATATATAAGGCGATGGTTGCCACAGATTAGCAAATAAAATATGTGGTACCCAAGATGGCCCGGGTTTATCTAAAATCAATTATTTTTGATAGTGGACTTGTTGCATGGCATTCTATGATGCATAATCAGTATATCGATTACATGAAATATCACAAATTTTGAAATATTGCGTCGACATAATATTATCGTTTTTCGAAACTATGGGGCTTGTCCGTTAAAATATTCAGTTTGCTAAATGCTTCTACCGTAAGCCTAGTTGTTGTTATTTATATTGTTATGTTACATAGACTAAAAATGTACCTTTCAGAGTCCGAATCTGAAAACAAATAAAAGCAGAAATTAAGCAGTTAGCATTGATTGTATGGTTTACATCAAATTATTTTTCAGCTATTTAATTGCTTGATATTTTTCTTACGGGCTCTTTATTTTAATTCAACAGCTGCAATATTCGAGTATTTCACGATAAAAGAAGGAATGTTAAAAGAGACAGCAAAGAAGAAAAATCAATTAACTGAAAAATACTTATTTTGAAATAATGATTTCTGTGTCTTTTTTATAGAAAGGTTGAGATGTGTCTGGGAATCAAACACAATACTGCTGGGCTCGTTGGATCGATTCTCCTGGACAGTCAATTGTCAACTTGCAAAATGTTCGGAACTGTAAGCTTTCGAACTAAGCAAGTGTTATCTTATAATAATAAAAATACTGGTAATTTGAAATTTAAAAAAAAGCCAAACAGTACCATCAGGACTGGAGTACGCTTCTTCTTTGCCATGGCCGATCACTTTTCCGTCTTTGTCTCGCAGGCGCTTTTTCCTGGTGCGGGTTTTAGTACCTCCCACACTAACTTCGCTCTTATAGCTGTAATCGCTGTCACTTCCATGTTCCCGTCGCTTTTTCTTTTTTCCCTTATGAAGACCTCCTCCTTCTAATCCGCTGTCAGAGCTGTGGTAAGATTCACTATCACTGTACGTCCCATCTTTACGTTTACGTCGACGCTTGGTTTTACGCGTCCCGCCGGCGCTGACAACGCTGAAATAACTGTTAAGAAAACGCCACCAAAGTTTAGCAATTGTACAGTACTCTTGAGTTATTTAGAACTGACTTAAAATGAAACCGGCAAGCACATTTTTTATGGATTAATGTAATTGGCAGAATATCGTGACTTGAAAAGGACACATTTCTCTTCTTTAAATTGAATATACAAACAGTAAACATAACGCTTTTAACACACCTATGTTCGCTGTCAGAGCCGTGCTTTCTCTCACGCCGGCGTCGACGTCTTCTTGCAGCGCCTTCAGCATCTTGATCGCTGTGATACGATTCGCTGTCGCTGTACGTTCCGTCAGCCTTCTTTTTGCGCCGACGTACGTGTTTAGTTCCCCCAGCGCTGATGACGCTTCTGTAGCTATAATCACTGTCACTGCCGTCGTTACGTTTACCTTGTTTACGACGCTGACGATTAACGGAAGTTTCTTGTTTACCGCCAGCACCTTTACCCTTCCCTCGTTGCATAGAACTGTCGAAATCTGACTCGTGACCAATTTTTCTGAAAAGGAATTAAGTGGTGATTTATTAAACAAATGGTAAAAACAAACTAACGTTATTAACACTGGAAAAGTAACGACCAATTAGTTTAAACCTGTCCCTTAATCAGGAAAGGCCAGAAGGGGTTATATTCACAACAGAGCGACAGTTTTTTTTTTGCATCTTTGCTCTGACAATGCTGGGACAGGATTGATTGATAAATTTATTAATTTGGGTTTTACGCCAGCTAAATGTTATTTCACTGACATGATAGAGTCCCAGCCTAATGGACGAAGTAAACTACCATCGAAGCAGCTTGCAGCATGCAAAGACAAAACAGGACAGCTATAGGACACAACACAAAATACATCACAAACAGATCCACTTTATGCTATCCATAAGCTCTTAGAGCACCAGGGCAACAGGAACAACTGGAAGCTGAAAACTAAACCCACAACACCAGAATAGGGTACAAAATGCCGGCAGTGAATTGCGGCCATCTTGACCACTCAGCTCACTTGTGTGTTTTGGTTTCCTTAAAGATCCATACCGTCACACGACTAACATAATTGCCTATCTCACTTTTACAGGTTTTGATAAAATGGGGAAAATACTATTTTTTTTTTTTGCTTAATAAATCTTGTTTATTGATAACCTCATGTTAACATACAATTCATGGAAACACACTGAGCATACAATTATAAGTATTATGAAACTCTATTACATAACTCCATGATATGACTTAGGCAATTTTACACGGAATTAGGCAAATTGCCAATCTGAGTAATTATACATTCTCTGGCATTTCTCACACACTGTTTTATC
>JARFOD010144762.1:0-12866 GCA_031763545.1 Mopalia muscosa | reverse complement strand
GAAGCTCCCTCCAACCCCTCCCCCCCCCCTCCCGGTCAGTACAGAGATGATGCGAGTACAAGAACTGTATGGTCCAGTACAGACACTGTATGAGTCAGTATATATATTATGTTGGTCGGTACAACGGTTGTGTGTCCGTACAGAGGTTGTATTGTTTCAGTATATATATTGTGCGTGTTAGTACAGAGGTTGTGTTGTTTCAGTACATACAGTGTGAGTGTCCCTGCATATACTCTGTAGGTTAGTACAGAGATTGTGTAGGTAAGTGCAGAGGTTGTGTGGGTAAGTACAGAGGTTGTTTGGGTCAGTACATATATGGTGTATGTCAGTACATATATTGTGTGGGTTAGTACAGAGATTGTGTAATTAAGTACAGAAGTTGTGGGGGTAAGTACAGAGGTTGTTTGGGTCAGTGCAGAGGTTGAGTAGGCCAGTACAGAGGTTGTGTTGTTTCAGTATATATATTGTGCGTGTCAGTACATATACTGTGTATGTCAGTCGAGAAATTGTGTGTGTCAGTACATACATATTGTGTGGGTCAGTACATATATTTTGTGTTTCAGTAAATATATTATGTGGGTCAGTACATAGATTGTGTGGATCAATATATATATTTTGTGATATAGTAAATATATTATATGGGTCAGTACATATATTGTGTGGATCAGTACATATATTGTGTGGGTCAGTACAGAGATTGTGTGGGTCAGTGGAGAGATTGAGTGGGTCAGCACAGAAATTGTGTGGGTCAGTAAGAGGTTGTGTGGATCAGTACAGAGATTGTGTGTGTCAGTAAGAGGTTGTGTGTGTCAGCACATATATATTATGTGGGTCAGTACAGAGATTATGCGGGTCAGTATAGAGATTGTTTGGGTCATTACAGAGGCTGTGTGTGTCAGTAAAGATATTGTATGGGTCAGTAGGGCCTAAATAGAAGCTGTGTACAACTAATTCAAGTATAAGGTGCAACGTTTAAGAACCTCTGCTTTCAAGGCAAAATAGACAGGAAACTACAAGCAGAACATTGCGACAGGCAATCCACTGTAAATGTAACTATGTTTAACTATGACTTCTTACTATAGCATAGCAATGTCCCTTGGCTACACACAGAATGTATACCATTTACAGAGGAAAACAAATCTGCCAATTCTTTCCTAAAGAACACTTAGATTAGGGGAAGAAAAAAGAGACAAATTCGACAATGTTTATCTTTAGCAGCTAATATTCCATTTATATTTTACCATTACTTACTGTTTCCTTTGAACAGAGCCGAAAGCACAAAATAATCCAATCCAGTTTCTTCCGTGATGTCAAATATAGTCATCTAAAAACAGATCAGAAAACAGGTAATAATCTTATCCGGTTTCTTCTGTAAATGTCAAATACAGTTATCTAGAACAGATCAGAAAGCAAATAATAATATAAGCGGGTTTCTTCCGTGGAACAAAGCTGTATAGTATGTGTAACTGAGGTGGACAATGCGATTCTAGTTCAGTCTTGTGTTTGGATTTAACTCGAATACCTTTTGTGTGCCCCAGATTGTGGCTGAAGCCTACAGGACTACAAATAGTTTAGTTCCTTGTTATAGTTACAGCTCGATCTATGCATCCGAATTAAAGTATCAGAGTCCAGATCACTACTGACAGGGGCGTACAACGAAAACAGGAAGAAAGTGATTAAATCTCCTAGGTTTGCCAATCGGTAACAAGGAAAGATGTCCAAAGAATCATTTGAGCATTGAGCATGGCCAATGAATATTCCACAAAGTTATAGAAAAAGCTTTTGCAACGTATGACAGTTAACTAATGTTGGATTTTGAAGCTCTTCACATACCAGATTTTTGTGAAGAACGGCGTCTTTCACGGTCTGTAATAGTTGTTCTATTTGCTCCTCTCGTTCTTCTGTTTTCAACCAAGTAGCCCCATACAACTTTATCAGGATTTTTTTTACCTTCTCAACATATTCATCTGATAGCTCACCGCTGTAGTCACAAAAACAAATGCTATCACATTTCACTCAAATAGAAGGGAATAGTAGGTAGTAGGCCTACACACTCAAACCACTAAACCAGGCTGACAGGATAAATCGTTAGGGAATGACACTGTATACGAAATTGTCATATATATTTTACTATGCAGGTTTGAATGTTGCTTTACCAGATCAAACGGACAGTGATGTATTAAATACAGATTGTGTTAAATGCATGAGATGATTATAAATTGATGGAAATACGAAATAGACCGACGTTTTTGCTACTGACAGCTATAAGCACAGACCAACAAGAATCCTACACATTTATAAAGTTGGACCGAAGCAGAGTATATCTAAGACTTGGTTGATCTACATCTTGGTTTAAAGAGAGATAAGTCTTCGGTAAAGTAAAGCGACAAGAAAAATGTCAAGTCATAGGATATAATAAATATATCCATAGACCCACAGCTATTCAACTATTATACTTAATTTCAGAAATGTTCGCTATTTAAAAAAAACTATAATGGTTCAGATGATTTGTTTCCTTAATTAAAAGTTTGCCAACAGTTGACACAACCAAACGAAAGTGTTGGGTAGAACAAAACACTCTTAGCCAGAACCAATACATTAGCCAACCAAAATTATGCCAATGAGCAGACGTTCGCAAATTCAAGTAAAATTAGTTTTTAAAAAAGAAGGATATGCATACTTGTCGTCTGATCTTGAGACAGCATAGGCCATCAGGTCCGCAGCTCGCCCTGTTCCTTTACATAATACAACAGGTATAGCTCCTTGCAAGGAGTGCCTAATGTCTGCTAAAACTCCCATACCACCTTCCACAACGACCAGTACGACAGGAGCTAAGCAAAGAAAGTAAAAACAACTAAACTGACAAGGGATATATGGAGTAACAGAGCTGGAGACAGTTCGTTCAAGGCGAACGCTGTTGAAAGCCGTTTTTGACACAATAAATTACTTACTTTGAAATAATCCATTATTGGTTAAATTTTATTTCATTTATGGTTTTTCTTAAAGAACTTGTCCGAAGAGGTTTTGGCACAATTTACCATCATGTTGTATTTTCTCTGCATTCTCTCTTAGCGTTTGTTGACAATGTTAATCTCTGCCGGTATAAGGGCATACTACCCATAATAAAAATGAAATAAAAGCATTACATAGCTAAGTTAATACTATTTAAAATATTCGTTGATCAATTTATTTGATCTTTAGCCTTGTGTTTAAGGGTTTTAAAATTTAAAGTGTTGACAAACAAACGCTATATCTTTAATACATGCCAGAAGTAGAGGGATATTTCATGGTTTTCTAGTACTAAATATTACTTACCCTCGTGGTTCATCTTAACTTCCAAGTCCGCTCGATACTTGGCGATATTCCCTGTGTTGTTAAATCGGTTTCTGTAGCCATTGTCGATCAAGACAAAATGCGTATGATGAGGGTTTAATGGAATCGGCTGGAAATCATCCTTACTCCAAGAGCACATTTCGTATTTAACGGAAAATGATACCTTCACAAAAAAAGAAAAATCATCCGATGAGGTTAAAAAAAATTAATGAAAGGTAAATGTTACCATAATTGACATCACTGGCAACAAAAATGACCATTAGAGAAACATTGTAAATTATGAATAAAGTTTCAGACACAGTTGTCAAATTTCTACCAGGGTGCCAGACTTGTATAGGTGATTAACATCCGTTTAGACCATCCTTGTGTTGGGAAGAGAATAACAAGTGTATGCCATACAAACAATTAGATTATGTTTGATAATTTCCTACAAGTTAAATTTATTTAGTGACACCTGAAAAAATGCCACATATAACAACAGATATCTAGACATTTTCATGGGTGCATTCCAGTTTGAGCAAACCTCTCCTTTTGTCTATTTTATAAGAAATGGTCAGAGATGATATATTTCCAAATTTATGCACATTAACTACAGAATATAAAAGAATATTTTTTTGGAAGTGCCACCTGTAGGCCTGTGACAATAAAAACATTGAGTGACACAAGTGGCTGGATTTAGCCCTCACCTTCTCCAGTGATTGTCTCTTCTTAACAAATCCCCAAGGTCCTATACCAATACACCGGATGTTATGTTTGACTCGCTTATCCTTAATACTATAGGACTGGCCATTTTTCATTATTCTTCCTATTGCTCTCATGACTCCTACATCAAAACCGGATGTTATGAAGATGGCTTGCGTTGTCTCCGCAATCTAAAACACAATAATTAGTTTTGGTTATCTTGAAACCTAGACATAACACTGGTGTTCTTTTTTGTTGTTGTTGATCTGCAAGGCAAGATAGAGTACGGCGAAATTAAAACTGTTTTGTTAAAGCATACATTTATAAATATTGTGGTCTTGAGTGAACATTTTAGACTGTGGGCTTCTCATTCACAACAGTTCCCTCACCTGGCGGGTTCGAATTCGGAACACCATATTTGGGTTGTTATACCAGCAACAATATTCATAACTTGTTAATTGGGTTAATTCAAGGGAAAACTGAGAATGATTTGGAATGTGTGTCATAACTTTGCAATAAGGTTAATTCTCAGGAAACCATGGTAGTACGAGTGTGTGTTATTACTTGTTAATTTGATAAACTCAACGGAAACCGGAGTATGACTTGGAATGTGTGTTATCACTTGTCAATTGAGTTAATTTAACGGGAAACTGAGTATGACTTGGAGTGTGTGTTATTACTTGTTAATAGGGTCAATTCAATGGGAACAGGAGTAGGATTTTGTGTGTGTCTTATTACTTGTTATTTGGGTCAATTCAACGGGAACAGGAGTATGACTGTGAGTGTTTGTAATTACTTGGTAATTAGGTTAATTCTCAAGAAACCAGAGTATTAGTACGAGTGTGTGTTATTATTTGTTAATTTGGGTTAATTCAACGTAAAACTGAGAATAACTTGGAACGTTATTTATATTATTACTTGTTAATTGGGTTAATTCTCAAGAAACCAGAGTATGAGCACGAGTGTGTGTTATTACTTGTTAATTTGGGTTAATTCAACGTAAAACTGAGAATAACTTGGAATGTTATTTATATTGTTACTTGTTAATTGGGGTAATTCAATGGACAACTGATAATGACTAGGAATGTGTGTTATTACTTGCTAGTTGGGTAAACTCACCGGAAAACTGAGTATGGCTACTAGTGTGTGTTATAACTTGTTAATTGGGTTAATTCAACGGAAACCTGAGTATGACTAGAAGTGTGCGTTGTAACTTGTTAATGGGTTAATTCAACTGAAACCTGAGTTTGACTAGGAATATTTTCTATTAGATGTTAAGTGGATCAATTCAAGGGGAAAGGGAACCGGAGTATGGCTAGGACTGGATTATGTGTCTCCTATAATTCATACATACTCTAAATCAAACGTTGTTACCTTCTCTTTAGGTTACCCATAGCAACTCGATATTCAAAGCTACCGAGAACCCTATCTCTGAAACTTAATCTAGAATAGAAGATGGTCGACAGTTTTTTTGGTAATAGATCGATATCGCTAAGCCTGTGACATATAACTAGGAAATATATACCTTCAACAGCCCATTTTCTATCTTGTCTCGCCTGTGACCTTCCAGTTTAAAATTCTCGGCCCCGCCGACCACTGAGACTACCAGGTCAGGTTTTGGGGACATCAGCCTCCAGGCATCCGACATGAAACTCCACACTTTCTCCGGTGGGTCTTCATCGGAAACACGGATAAACTGAACGGAGAAAGGAATAGGTTAAACAAACCTACACCCCCGGTTTAACACATAACTGCTAGACAACAAAAGACATCACCAAATTTCCACTTGTCTATAGATTGTCAGATAACAAAATCCTTTATTTATAAACTTCTGAATGGTTTACCAACTTGATGGATGCATTTAAAATATCTCGTTTTATTCTGATATACGACATCAAAATGGGTGCATATGCTACTATATACGCTTAATTTGAATATATTTATAGAATTGGCTCGAAAAGTTCTCTAGCAATAAAAACAAAATTTAACACAGACAAAAACAAAAACGCTTTAAAATAAACTGAGTCAAAAAAGAAACTTCACACTCGTTTGGTATCGATAAGTTGAACATACAAGAAAAGTGTTTTAATTGTGTTCCCATTAAGGACGGTGTAGCATAAAAATCATGTTCATAACGTAACCAGTTCCACCGGAAATGCTACGGAAATGTAAGAGAGTAAAAATGGTAAGTTACAACTTGATGAAAGCATGTCAACAGCGCGTATGCCCTCCATGACCGTTCACAACTGCAATACAACGTCTCCGCATGGATTGAATGATGCGTTTGAACACAGCTTGGGGGATGCGTCGCCATAATTGAACCAACCTGGCACAAAGTTCCTACAAATTCTGTGGAGGTTTCCTTAATTGACGGAGTCTTCTGCCCAACACATCCCATACATGTGATATGGGATAAAGGTCGGGAAACTTTGAGGGCCACTCCATGACATTCATGCCAGCATTCCTAAGAAAATTCCTGGTTAAATTGGCCATACGAGGTCTGGCATTATCGTGTTGGAATGTCAGACCTGGGCCATGAGCTGCCATGAATGGCAAAAGCTCTGGAAGAGCACTCTGTATCCTGCAGCAGTTAGGTTTTCTTGAACAACCATCAGTCGGAAACGGGCAGGACCATTAAAGACACCCCTAACCATAACACTACCGCCCCCAAAACGATCCACTTCCTGCACACAACACTGGGCGTTCCGTTTCACAGTGTCTCATCCAAACTCTAACTCTCCAATCAGAGAACGACCCTATTCCAATCACACCGAGTCCATCTCAGATGTCGTTGTGCCCAGAGAAGCCGTTGACCTCGGTGTAACTGAGTTAAAATTTGTCCATGATATGGCCGGCATGCATAGAGACGAGCAGTGCGCAGGCGATAACTTATGGTTTGGGCAGTCACACGACCTCTAAACAATACATTCCTAGTGGATGTTGCAGTGAGAAATCAATTACGCAAATGACGTAAGACGATTTGTCGGTCTTCAGCATGTGTCGTCACACCTGGTCTACCCGAACGAAGGCGGTCTGCTGAAGTGCCAGTTTGTTGGAGAGCTGCCCGAAGATCATGGATAGTCCGTCGACTACCTCCCATAACCCTGGCAACGTCAGTGACCGACGTCCCTGTATTCAGCATACCAATGGCACGTTCACGTTGAATGTTTGACAGTCGTGGCATTGCAAATCAACCGATAATTTACTGTAAGAACTCGTTTTCCCCGAGATGTCACTCTACTGTGCTAACGTGGGCTCAATTGCACGTGTCTCAGGGTCGCGTGACTAGGAACACAAGGAAACACGCTGTATCCTTGATGTATGCTCGCACGAACTGCATGCTTGTGTACGTCGCAGTTGCTGTGTGTCATGATGTCTCTGGTAACGCATTTACCTCTAATAATATCTCTTGTATTAAGTTTGAAGAAAATATTTAGAAATGTATGAGTGTGAAGTTTCTGTTTTACTGATTATATATTCCCAGATAATAAACTATGTGATTTAAATAAAAGAATTTCCTCCATAACTAATGAAAAGTCGATCACATCCAACAACAACATAGGCCTTGGTGGATCGGATAACAACCATTCACTGAACATAAGACTTCAACAATAACATTTTGTATAAAAACAAATGTGATGGCTGCTAAGTACAAATAGTTCCGTAATAATTCCACGAACTTAAGACTAATTGCAAGCTGCACGAAACGTTAATCTCAAGTTATACCCAAGAGCTTTATCTGAGAATCTATGTGAACGTGCAACATAGAAACAATTTGAAGGAATTCTGCAAATTTGCACATAAATTATGTCAATTCATTACGAATATATGGCCTTCCATTTTTATTAAGTTTGCCGGATTTTTTTTTGTTTGCTTTTTATTCTACGCTTTTGTAAATTTTGCCTTGGAGGGCAAGAAAGTACCTTTTATCTTCCTGTTTCTTTCGGTCACGTGGCATGTACAAGTTTTCCTTAGAGTGTAGGCCTACACTAGACAACACAAGGTTAGGTAGTATAACTCCAGTACTTAGGGATTCTCTTTCCCTTCAATGACTGTCGGCGTCTTTCGCAACGGGCGGAGATAGTCTGAGAGCAGTGTTCAACTATAACCAACTAGTTGATACCTACGAAACGTATAAAACATAGTCCAATCTTCACTGGGCAATTTGCAACTTGTTTCATTAATTCGCCAAGTGACTGGTATCTATAGAAACCTGATCGCCATTTTGTTATCTCTCAAGATCTAGCAATCCTTCGTGTATCTCCGGTATGGAGTCGTCATTATCCGCCACAGACGGTTCCGAATGTAGTTTCCCATGCTATGTCACAGCTCAAATGGCTTTTATGAAAAGTCACAAGTTTGTAATTGAAGAAAACAAATTCTAGGCGTCGGAAAAATAAGGGATTTATTTTACAGATAATTTATAGTATTATCTATGCAATTCAGTCACTTTCAATCTGATTCAAAACCCCTTTGGCAATACCTTTAAGGCATATATATGCATTACTTATACAGAAGCTGAGTTCATCAACACTGTCCGGCCAATTTTTATTTTTGCTGCCACACAATCGGAGTTATAGACCTACCCATATTTAAAAACAAAATAAAAAAAACCCAGAAGGTCTATTCAGATCTGTGATTAGATGGCGACAGCCTACTCACTTGTTTTATTTTAAATGCAGAATACCTTATTGGATAATATCATAAAAATCGTCAAGAGTTTCACTCTCCTTTGTGCAGAATGGGAAGTTTGAGCACGGATAAAACCAAGGTCTGAGGATTTCGGTGAACTGTGATGGGACAGGTCTCATGGATAACTCATGGCGAGAAATCGCGTCTCTGGCGTCCATGAGAATCTTCCCGCGATCAGACGGCCCCAAAGATATGGACTCACTTGGGTCACCTTCAATGTCAAAGAACAATGGCGGCTCAAAAACTACCCCATTGCAATCTTTATAGTGAATTTTGTATTTCTTGGCTGTAACGGCAGCAACACCACTGTTATCACAATAGTGCATTAAATACTGATTTGGTGATGCTGCATATGACTTTTGCAAAATTTTAAACAAACTTTTCCCGTCAACGTCTGTGCGTTCCGACTCTGGCATAAGTATCTCTTCAATAGTTGGTAGGATGTCTTTCAAACTGGCCACGCCGTGCGATGCTGTATTTTTCTCGATCACACGTTTCCATGTAAATATTGCAGGAACCCGAATACCACCTTCCCACACACTAAATTTTTCGCCCCTTAATCGGATTCTCTCGTTGTTTCGTTTTAAAATGGTTGAGCCTTTCTTTCCATCCGACAGAGGGGATTTTGTCATAGGGTCTGTCACCACAGGACCATTGTCTGACGCGAAAATGATCAGCGTATCATCATAAATACCAAGATCTTGTAAGTGCTTCACGATTTTACCCACACTCCAATCTAATTCAACCACAGAGTCATAATACGACCCAGAACCGGAACTGTTTTTGAACAAAGGGGAGATAATCGGTGGAGAGTGAACTTGGAGGTAGGACATAAAGAGAAAAAATGGCTGACTTCCGGCAACCGCGTTTGACAAAAATTCCAGCGATTTTTTCGTCAGTTTCAAAGTCATGTTCTCGTCTTTGTATGGCTGTTCAATGATAACATCGCCATCCATCAAAATACACGATTTGGAGTTAAAAGTTGAAAATGATAGATATGTTCCATAAATGAGTATTGCGAAAAAGTTTAATACAACCAGAAATTTCATCGTTGTCTTCCTAAGCAACCCAAATCGAGTACAAACCAAAAGAGTAATAAACAATGGAAGAAGTTTTCTTCCAAAGGAAAGAGTAATATCGGTGTCGGTGAAACTGTAATTAATGTCATCAGCGCAAGCTGCTGAATGAGACCCGGGTGTTCCATAGAAAACATCGAATCCCAAATTTTGCGGTAAATGTTTTCCATCCTCTCCATACCCAAGTCCCCATTTTCCAATCAGCGCTGTCCTATAACCCTCAGAGCGTAGGAATAGAGAGAGCATGTTTTTAGTAAGGTTGGTATTCAGCCCTCCTGGTTGGGCATGGCTGTGAAAGTCCGGATTCCTCAGCATAGGCAACGACTTACTGTCCCGAACCAAACCAAGTCTTATGGGATATAAACCTGGAAGTATAGACAATGAAGAATAATTAACTTTATCTAGATTTAAAAGAAAAACTGTATTTAAAGCCGTAGGCGAATTTCATTCCCTGGTGATTCTGTCGAATGTTTGCTGCCGAAATGATTCGGGAGACTGGGTGGACACACTAGGCGAATTTCAGGGCGATTGTTTTTTGAACGATTGCCGCAAGTAACATTATTTGTCCTGTTTTTAACGTCTGTGACCGGTTGAAGAATTCTGAAATTCGCGGAATAATTCGCTGGAGTGGACACACCAGGTGAATGATTCGCTGGTGATAAATATCGGCCGAATAATTCAATACCGCTTTATACATTCCGCCAACTATCAGTGACTGTCTCCGCACTTGACACACTAGGGGAATTTTAAGGCGAATTGAATTCTCTTTTAAATTCGCGTAGTATGTCCTTTCCAGCGAATTGTTTGGCGAATTTGAGAGTTCCTCAACCAATCACAAGCGTCACATGACAAATAAAATGGCGTCCTCCATATTGTTTTCTTGTGACCAATAGTGCATCCACCCAAGTGTGTCCATCCAGTCCCCGACTGAAATTCGATTAGCGTGTCCCCAGCTAAACTTATGTATGCACAGCCAATTTTCAATACCTCAGCCACTTCTTGAAAACCTTTATACATTTCTATACACGATGTCTTCCTTCGGTTTTTCCGGATGCATTGGATGGCATCTGTAACAACCAGCCGTATACACCAGCTTGGTCATCCAAGCGCAATGTTAATCTGTTGTATACATATCAATATATAGCTCTTTGAGTAGCATATACGTTTAGCATGTTTTCAGTTGACATGTATCAGCTGTTCTATGTTGTTGTTCTTTCGCATGGGAACAACAAGTTGATATATACTACCGTGTTTTCGAACAATGACGTCAGTTCCGCTTTCTAAAATTAACTAATTAATGGGTATGCTAATTCGATTGCAAGATGATTTTCTTTGTAGAAATGCAATAAAAATAATAACGCGAAAATCAGTGGGGGTTATAACAGAATAACAAGCGTTTAATCCGTTGTTATACATTTGAAAACCCCTGGAGTTCCTCGTTCAAAGCCAATGATAGATACAATTTTAAGCTGCTAATATTTGGAAAAAAGAGCTTAATAAGCCAATTTACGGGCGTATGCAAACTACCTACACAATTAAAAACCCAAATTAGATTGCATGCAACTGTGGATTCTCTACGCAAAAGATCTCGGTACAGCTTACATCTTGAATTAAGTAGACTTGCTTAGTGGACGTTATTGGCTTTTCATCTGACATTTCAAGTCTATAGACTGTAAACAGATAGGGAGGAGACAAAACTTTGGCGGGTTGGTCACATATACTTGAACCGTATTTCGGTATTTTAATAAGGCTAATGGGCGACTTCAAGTCTCGTTTGCCATATACAAATGTCAGAAAATTCAGTACCAGTATGTCCAATATTATTGGACGGTACAAATTGAACCCATATTAGCCGGTGGGTGAAAAAAATTATATTACAAGTATTTGCATCCTAACTGCATCCCTAAATAAACAAGGCTACATGGTATGATAGACTATTGGAGATAAAGAACTCTTCATCTACGCGGTCTATTTATGTTATCAGTTGATTTTTAAAAAATGCATTGCATTATATTGCGACAATCGCTTGACGCCCGTGTGGATGTGCGCGAAGTTCATTCGAGCACTTCCCAGTGACTTGGTGGTTATCAAATCTTCAAATATCTGTCTATTTGAAACGACTTGTACAGGCTTCCATACAATTCAATTTTACGCGTCGTTGAATTAGGTCACCTTGCCTGCACACCAACTTTACCTATGTATTCGTGGTTAAGAAACAAACATGGCCTTACCTGTCAGAAGTGCGGCCCTTGCTGCGGTACACGACGTTTCAGTATACATCCTAGTAAAGCGGAGACCATCCCGAGCCAACCCGTCAATGTTAGGTGTGGCCACTTGGTCATTACCGTAACATCCAAGATCCCCATACCCTAAATCATCAGCCAGAAGAAGTACGATGTTAGGGGTGCTCTGTTCAGCTGATTGTCCACTCCCATGCTGGGTTAAGTTGAACACCAACAGCAAGAAAAGGGCTCGTATTGACATGCCTAACTTACACACTTTCAGCTGTATCGTAATCGGGTGATCTTCTATAGTATAACTCTATCATTTGAGTACAAGTGACAATGAATTAATAAGATAGTCCCATGCATGTGTAGTATCATGAACAAACTATATACTCGTTAACCGGAGGCACGCTAACGCTCAGCTCAGGCACTTGAATACACTTTTGTCGGATATGGTTGAAAAGACTCGTCACTTCGGTTCAATTGGTCTATATGTTGACATACAACATACAGGCTCACGCAGACGAAATCGCCCAGAACGTATTGAAGGGTAGATCAACCCTATTGTTATTGTGTCTTTACTTAACAGCTCTGTATGCGTGAATTTAAAAACGGTGGGAATTTAAAAACGGTGGGAAATAATCAAAATTAAGATATATAATAAAAATAGCATTTCATCTATAGATCTAAACATTTAAAGTCTAATTTGTTTGGCGATTTTTTTTTAAACACATTATAATGTAGATTTGTTAGGTAATCCAGTGTGACCGCAGCAGATAGTCAGAGCCGCCATATAAGATTGAAGCAAGAGTGGATTGCAGCCAATCTACGATCTCTACCTGTGTGTTTAGCCGCAGTT
>JARFOD010144751.1:0-12866 GCA_031763545.1 Mopalia muscosa | reverse complement strand
TACTACTTTTGAACGTCCTGAACCACCCTGTTGGGCACATTTGCAAGAAACTTCTTAAGTTACGTAAGAAAAGAATAATAACGAAAAACTTAAGAAAAAATTAAGCGCCTGTCATGTGACATCTTAAAATAGGCTATAACTTACGAAGTTTCATGAAAGTGTATTTTTTTCGTAAGTTACGCAAAAAAACAGACGTACAAAGTTTCTTGCAAGTGTGCCCTGTGTCAGATTACATAAAACAGCCTCTCCTGGAATAGCAGATTTACAAAATTTTCCTAAATTACGGACCATCCCCCGGCTCGCGCTTACAGGGCTCGGCTCCCGCTGCGTGGTCGATCTTTGCCCCCCCCGCAACCCCCCCTGCATTATTTTCTGCGGACTGAGAACATGGACGCCCATGTTGGCGGGCATGCCTTGGTCTCTGTCAGTTGGGAATCGTCCAGCGGTGAGTATTCAACAAACAGGACAGAACGTTTTTCTGCCGAGGTGATTTTTTTTATTCAGATGCATTATGGTAATCATAAAATCAATCGTAGGAACGTTTTTACTTTTTACTTTCAAAAGGAATAAATCAATTTATGCGTCATAAAAACCCAAATTCTGTGGCATAGCTTTGGCAGGTTTTTTTAAAGACCTTCCATCTCATACACACAATAAGAGCGAATATCTCAGTAAACTATGTTTAAAAGAAGGGGTAACAAACCTAGCTTGAACGGGTAACAAACCCAGCTTGAAGAGGTAACAACCCTAGCTTGCTTTGCTTATGTTTAACTGTATTTTTTAAATTTTATTTATTTATTCATCCGATATTGAATAAACAGGATTAAATCCCAATTACAGATCATTGGCCAGCATTATTGTAAGAGGAAAACTGGGTAATAAATTAACCCAGAAAACCCACGATCGGGTCGCGGGAAACGAACCCTCAACCACCAGAGGTGAGGGGTATATGTGGACCAGAAGCATACACTCACACAAGCGTACACTCTATACCACACCGCCACGGAGACCCCTGGTATGGATATCTGTCAAGGGTTGCCATATATTCAACTGGTATAAGGACAAATAGGAATAAACTGGGTTTGAATACTTGTTTCATCAGATCACTTGGCGCCGCCAAGTCTGATCAAAACTATACACACATAGATCTGCAGCAGCCATAACGGACAAAACGTAATGCTAGAAAATGGCAGAAATCCAAGCATCAACAAAGGATACCTCTTTCTTTCGCATATATTATAGAACTCCACATACTCTACATGTAACGACAGTGTAGTCCATCCTTTGAAATGGGAAAGTCTTTGCCTTTGTTGGCCTATACTACAATTGTTCCCATTGCAATTGGCCTGTACATGGGAATAAAACTCGCTAAATTGATGGCTATATATTTAGGTTTCTTCCGTATTATTACTATTTAAAAAATGCCTATAGACTTCTTCGAATGACTAACAATATAACACTCGATTTTCACGGGCTTTTTTTCTTGTCGTTGGTTTGTCTCCTTTAGCTTTGTTTTGTGTCATAGTCAACAATATTTCACATACATCGACAGAGTTATCCAACACTTATAAATGTAATAGAGTAGTGCTTTGTTTGACAATAAGTGGTCCTTTTACGCTGGGCGCACACGGGAATAAATCAATTAACTTGCTAAATTGACGGTTTTAAATTTCAAACCGGTATCTGTTATATTCACAGGGCATCTCGAAATGCAGCTGTTCAGTGTGCTTTTCGTCTGCTATAAGAAAATTATAGATTGGAAGTTGTAATGACACTTGTTTCATTTTGTGTAGGTCAGCTAGGATGGTTTCAGAAAGTCCGTGTTATATTTACTGATTTACTGTCCATACGTCTATTCGGAACGCCATTCAATCAGTTTCCCTTTGCAATGTAATCTATGCCTGGAATATTTCTATAAATAGTCGTATTTGACTGTAGATGAGAAATCAATTGATAACATCCTATAACGTGGATTTGTGGTACATTTCAATTGTCAATATTTCTGAGGAACTGCAGACCTGAAAGAATTTTGTCCCCATCGAGTAAATAGAAGATTCGAAAAGAATCCCAGCTAAACTAAGTTCCTATATATTCTTTTTCTAAAAGACGCTAAACCCACTCCCATATTCTAAAATTCTGCAAATTTATAATATACAATATACTTGTACTTAAGAAATATCAGGGATAATCTCAACAAACAATTGACAGATGCCTATTTTGACTTCCAATACACCCCCACACGATTCACATAAAAAACCCAATAATATCCCATCCTTTATAAACGTAACATCAACAGAAAAATATAAATAAATTCCAAAACCTTTGTAAATCTTATAACTGTGATGATATTCTTCACATTGTGGAATTTGACTCTATCTAGGCACATTTCTTATGTAAATTGTGACTGCATAAACCTATAAAAAGTAACAACAACGCAAGAATAAGCTTTGTGTTTCATCAGTAATTGTAACACATGCAATTAACAGAACAAAACGTTATTTCAGAGAAACAACAATGACGAATTAATAAATAGAACTGCAGTTACAGAAAAATAATGCACACTCCGACGAGCCAAAATAACTTATTATGGTGAAAAATTCAATAATATTCACTTAAATATAAAAGGGAACCAGAAAAGTCTTAAATAGAAACTCTCAAAAGTTGTTACCAAACTATTTTCACAAAATTGATTCTTGTTCACAAGATCGAGTCCGCCTGTCGACCGTCTAGTATATGAGTGTGTCACACGTTGTTGCTCGGGCAATTGCAGGGTTTTTTTTTTACGAGGTTTCCCTCTCGGTTTTCCACCGTAATTATGGAAGGAGCAGAGTGAAGTGGACAATCCGTCGTCTTATAGGTGCGATGTTAAACACCGATCAAACATACATGATTTATTCTAAAGTAACAGACACAGAGCCGATCAATTTCCTATAAGTGTAGTGAATATGTAAACGAACAACAGACAAAAATAGCATCTGAATTTCTATCAGTTTCTTGACTGATCGACATCCTCGTGAGATTTCATTTGATAGTTGCTCCATATTTAATATATTATACAGATGTGGACAAATGTCCAAAAAGTGGTTCATCTAGTTATAATGATATTTCTTCGTCATTTATAAAAACGTTCTGAAAGATGACATCGAACACTATTGCACACCACGAATATATCTTTTATTCAAGACAGATATATTTATTTCTCAAAGATCTCAAACTCGCCAGGATCTCTCCAGTTGTCAAATCCATAACAATTCACGGTTTATATAATTATTAACTTTCGTTTGTATATAAAATTTTGTAAATTCAATGAAAGAATCGCCGCAAGCAAAATTGAAACCTTTCTCGAACAATGCCATATTTTTTATATAGCAAACAAATTTGGTTTTGAACCAATCACTCCACTGTTCCTGCATTAAAATCAATATACAATGCATCTTAAGAAAATAATAAACAGTACATATAGCACTCTCTTAAGATCTTGATAAAGAGTTTGAGACAGTCGATTATCAAACTCTTCTCCCCAAACTTAGTCAAGATGGTATCAGAAGTGGTTCATACGGAGGCCAGTTAGTGCCATGTGATACTAAAATTGTCATAACGAGACAGATAACTCGCAATAACGACATGGATAAAAGGAAATTTTAGTTTGACATGGGTCGAACTGCGGTCCGTAAGTTCAAAAGCACTCTGATATAAAACATTTTGTAGCTCACACAATGCCCACAAATCTACAACTTAATGCCCTAACATTGCAGTCCTTCAAGGCTCAATACTCGGTCCCTTATTATTTGGATTTTTGTTAATGATTTGGCGAACTCCTTCGAACCCTATATTCAATTCTGTTTGATGACACGTGTGCACTATTGCGCGATTAATATCGTCATTTCAATTGACATTGTGAATTTAATGGCACTGTATATTTAGGATTTTACAGGACTCATGTGGTCAGAAATAGTTAAACTGATTGTCGTTTTGTAAAAACTGGATTTGTATAACATGCATGGTAGTGGTCTTATCCCGACCTATCCAGGTAGTGGTTGTTTATTCTCAGACGAAAATTGATGGGATGTGTCAATCAGAGTCTCGCGGAAAAGGCAAATCTATATTTTAGAACGTATTCAAACAAATCAGATTCGTCCTTCCCTTTAGCTGACATATTCCTGTAGTATTCAGATAGCTCACGAACCACGACCAACTCCTAAGACACAGAGATATTTTACGTCTATTTTCTATCATTGGACTGAAGCGGATCAGATTATACAAACCAGCTAAACGCCAACCAGTCTTAAATTAGGACCCTGTGTACACAAATCAATTTGAAGATGAAAGTGCTGGTATTCGAAGTCTGACTAGTAAGGGATTATCTCAAAAATTGAAATATGCCAGCTGGATACTCATAAAGCATCCTTCGTCGGACCACAAATTAACATTGTTTATTATTTCATTTAGTAGACATTGCAACTGTGGTTCAGAAAATGTGTCAAACAATATCCCTGGTTAAATTTGTCTGGAACAGTTTTCGGTGAAACCAAAGAACCGCTTTGGCTTCCATTTAGGTTACCACTTAAATCCCCAATAGATGACCATTCTTCCATTTCCTGACAGTTCTGTTAAAAATCATTTTGAAATCCCGTAAGTTGAAACAACGCCACGCCTCCACTCTGGAGATGAAAGCAAAGAGAGACATCTGTGTAAAACTTTTCCATACGGGACTGGGAACATAACCTAGTAAAATCGTTACAGCTGTTGTGTGGGGTTATCTCCCCTAGTTTAGTTCTTTCACGATATAATATTAGAAAACCCTTACATGCTTTTTCATAGGTATATTATTGAATGATTGGTTTTTGTTTGATTAGGGTAAGTTGAATGTCGTTCTCAACGATATTTTGCATTTACTTTGTGCCTTTTTTTAGTTCAAGATTATGTTACACATCAATTCTTATCTTTTTACTTATTAGTCTACATATGATATTGTTGCATCGATTGGAAAACTCAAGAAAATAATGCAATAAAATCAATTTAAGAGAAGAGAAAGTGTTACCGTAAATAAGTATTCTTGATGTTTTCAGTTTCTCGTCCGAATCAATGTTTGTAAAAACAAGTTGTCTTGTACCGGTATGTGGAGTAGGCCTATCGCTTATGTGACTGGTATGTGGCATATCGCTATTTCACTTTTCAAGCTAATGATAGTAGTGTTATTCCACTCCCCGTAGCTGTGTAGTTTTGTCACTTTTCAGGGTAATTATAGTCATTTAGTTATTTCACTCCCTGGACCTATACTAGTCGTGTAGTTATGTCAATTCTCAGACTAACAATAGGCGTGTAGTTATGTCACTTCTCAGGCTAACAATAGTCATGTAGTTATGTCACTTCTCAGGCTAACAATAGTCGTGTGATTATGTCACTTCTCAGGCTAACAGTAGTCTTCTGGTTATGTCACTTCTCAGGCTAACACGTCGTGCAGTTATGTCACTTCGCAGGCTAACAATAGTCGTGTAGTTATGTCACTTATCACGCTAACAATAGTCGTGTAATTATGTCATTGCTCAGTCTAACAATAGTCGTGTAGTTATATAACTTCTAAGGCTAACAATAGTCGTGTAGTTATGTCACTTCTCAGACTAACAATAGTCGTGTAGTTATGTAACTTCCCAGGCTAACAATAGTCGTGTAGTTATGTCACTTCTCAGGATAACAATAGTCGTGTAGTTATGTAACTTCTCAGGCTAACAATAGTCGTGTAGTTATGTCCCTTCTCAGGCTAACAATAGTCGTGTAGTTATGTCACTTCTCCGGCTAACAATAGTCGTGTAATTATGTCATTTGTCAGTCTAACAATAGTCGTGTAGTTATATCACTTCTCAGGCTAATAGTAGTCGTATAGTTATGTCACTTCTCAGGCTAACAATAGTCGTGTAGTTATGTCACTTCTCAGACTAACAATAGTTGTGTAGTTATGTAACTTCTCAGACTAACAATAGTCGTGTAGTTATGTCAGTTCTCAGGCTAACAATAGTCGCGTGGTTTTTTCACATCTCAGGTTAATTGTAGTCGTTTGGTTCTTTCACTCCCTGGACTTACACTGGTTGTGTGGTAATGTCACTTCTCCTGTTAATTATGGTCATATGTTTATGTCACTCTCATGGTAGTTATACTATTTAGGTTATTTCACATCACATTGTAGTCGTTTGGCTATGTCGCTCTTAAGTTTACTATTGTATTCTGTTGTTTTCATTTCCCAGGCTAATTACGGTTGTGTCGTTATGCCACTTCTTATGCTGATTAAGTCGTGTTTGTCATGTTAACTTTAGTCGTGTGGTTATGTAACTTCTCATGCTAGTTATAGTCGTGTGGTTATGTCACTTCTCAGGTTAGGTATAGTCGTGTGGTTATGTCCCTTCTCAGGCTAGTTATAGTCGTGTGGTTATGTCCCTTCTCAGTTAAGTTATAGTCGTGTGTTTATGTCCCTTCTCAGGCTAGTTATAGTCGTGTGGTTATGTAATTTGGTTTAAACTTGTTTATTGTACAAAGTCACATTAAGTATGGTTATGTCCCTTCTCAGGTTAGTTATAGTCTTGTGGTTATGTCCCTTCTCAGGTTAGTTATAGTCGTGTGATCATTTCACTTCTCATGCCAAATTAGTGTTGTGTTGTTATTTGACTTCTCAGGATAATAACTCCGTGTCATTGTTTATTCCTGTATTCCTTGAAAAAACGTACAAGCATGTTAGAATAAGTACACATCAATATGCCAAATAGCTATGGTTCTTTCAACAAATTGGGATCTACTCTCCTCCCTCCGGTACCAATATTCTCAAAGATTCGCTTAGCATGGCGAAAAGAGAAACTAACATAATGATAATATTATTTGATAGCACAATTAATTGGTCGCCAGTATGTCTAAGCCACAACCACTTCAGTTCATCCAATTTAATCATAAAACAGTGTCAAGCCAACAAATAATCGGTTTATATCATAATGAGCTATTGTAAGCAATTAAACATTGCAGATTGGATCACCAGTGTTTAACTTCAAGAGTCATATTTTACTGAATAAAAAGAAAAGCGTTCCTTTCTAGTTACAAAAATGATTTACATAATATTTTCATGAAACCTATATGAAACCAAAATCAAACATGATGTGAATTGCAAATATGTGCCAAATAAAATAATAACAATAATTTTTTCTAAAGCGCTGTGATTTGCAAAATTTGACAAGGATGACGAAGTACTTTGCCAACGTGTTTTGGTATTATGGCATAACCGTCATATATACAAATTTCTTCCGTACTTATCACAAATACGCCTTGAGTCAATGGGTAATATCTTTCGAGCGAAATCTTGCTATCTTCATACAGTTCTAGAAGAATTATTAGTTTAAAACGTATGGTCATGCTTCGCTGAATCGTCTGGTACCCCATGCAACTTGTCCTGGCATCTTCGTCGTTAAGTACAGCTTCCAGTTTAAACTTTTAGTAGATTAAAAAGTTCCATATTGAACTGGATACAAAAAGGTACACGGTAATCACCAGAAAGGGGGCAGAAATTATGAATATAATAATGTTCCGAACTGCACATGTAAGAGCCGAAGTGCAGATGACATACAAACTATTATAGAGTAAAAATCAATTAACCAGGAATTAATTCTCTGTGACGAAATTTATAAAACAACATCATGACGTAAACGAGGACGTGCTCTAAATTATAACAGTTGCTTTCCTTTGAAGACAGGTCATTTTCTAAAAAAAAAAGAAAAAAGAATAATGTCATCTTTGTTATTAAAAGCGGCCCGGTGTTGAAGACAAACATTATTCTGTAGGTATTTCCCGACGGTGGATTTGGTACTCATAGGTACAAGTTTACATATACCCGATAATCTCACCGCAATTATGTTTATTACTGGTGTACAGTCCAATGAACAGGAAGTGGTACAGCGTAGAGCTGTTATTAGATTGATCAGCTTGACACGACCGAACAGTCATAGCAGATGCACCCATATGAAGAGGTGCTAAGGGGGTGTTCAAATATCGATCGACTACGGTAATTTAATCAATTCAATTTTCTATGTCCTTTGGTCAAAGATTTTAATTCGTATTTTAAGATATATCACCCACAGTCGGTGTGATAGTCCGTCCAATACCTGAAGGAAGGTCAAATCGAAACGTAGGCCTATATATATTAGAACGAGTGACAATATCAAGGTTGTTAAAACATTATGCAACCAGGCAGCAACATCTCCTTGTCGCACCTCACTATTAGTGCCAGGCACTTATGATTTATTGGCCGACATACGGATATTGTCCACTTGAAAATCATAATCGTTCGTCATCGACGCCTGAATCACAATTGCAACAAGTATAAAAGCTGTAACTTTCGGTGGATTTTACAATGTGCCAACATAGGACAGACCAAGAGACTGTAGTTAACGTTTAGTACACTTCTAGTCTACTACAATGGGTAATATGTATTTAGGGTTTGCCGTCATTTTGATTGCCTTTATAACACGAGGTAAGTGGATTTTTTTTGTAAATCTCTTTTTCTTAAGTTCTTACTTGTTAAAAACTTTCTATACAGATAAGTGGGACTATCTCAGCATGGAGCAATGATACAATTACACATGACGAAATAATAATATTCGAAAAAGATGGAAAACCGCTTCAACAATGTGTGTCTTTTATTTAATTATCATGTAGACGAGTATCTGAGTATATTGTAGACATAAAGTGTTTTACCAACATCAATAACCTTGTTGCAAATCTTTTAAGTTAATGTTGATATTATGGGACTTATAAAGCATTGTATAGCTTTAGATATACTTAAAACCGACCAGAAAAGAAGATTGCGCTCGATCATCTTTTTTCTGGTCGAAAGTCCTAGTCCAGCTAATATCCGGGATTAATCGGAAACATCCACCTACTTATTTTTAACAGATAAAGGAAGTGTATCCAGGAGTGAAGGTTTCCGAATAGACTTTACAGAACAAAAAAGAAATCAGATTAAAATGCAAACTCCTGAGCTACTCCGCACACATATATGACAATTTAACTCGGAGGAGCTGAGAAGTTTTAATTAATTTAATACAACCTACGCTGAGTCTTAAAAGAATATAAAACGGGACTTGTCAACAAATATAAAGCAACTACTTGCACAGTTTTCCTGACAATTGAATTAGTAGGCCTATAAGTCTTATACAATATAAAATAGAACTTGTGATACAGATACAAAACATACTATGTGCACAGTTTTCCTGACTATTGAATTAGTAGGCCTATAAGTCTTATACAATCTAAAATAGAACTTGTGATACAGATACAAAACATACTATGTGCACAGTTTTCCTGACTATTGAACTATCATAAGTCTTAAACAATGTAAAATAGAACTTGTCAACAGATGCAAAACATACGATGTGTACAGTTTTCCTAACTATTGAACTATCATAAGTCTTATACAATATAAAATAGAACTTGTGATACAGATATAAAACATACGACGTGCACAGTTTTCCTGACTATTGAACTATCATAAGTCTTAAACAATATAAAATAGAACTTGTCGATAGTTACAAAACATATGATGTGTACAGTTTTCCTAACTATTGAACTAGTATAAGCCTCATTCAATCTAAAATAGAACTTGTCAACAGATACAAAACATACTATGTGCACAGTTTTCCTAACTATTGAACTAGTATAAGCCTTATACAATATAAAATAGAACTTGTCAACAGATACAAAACATACGATGTGTACAGTTTTCCTAACTATTGGACTAGTATAAGCCTTATACAATCAAAAAAAGAGCTTGTCAATAGATACAAAACATACTATGTGCACAGTTTTCCTGACTATTGAATTAGTATAAGCCGTATCCAATAAAAAAAGAGCTTGTCAATAGATACAAAACATACTATGTGCACAGTTTTCCTAACTATTGAACTAGTATGTTCTAACTTGACCCGTTGGTCGATTTTCAGAACACTCGTTGTATTTGGTCTCTTATGCAGAAGAATATAAATCTGTACCATATATATGTAAATATTTTTGGAAAAATTGAATACTCATAATTACATTTATGTGAATGTGTGAACATCCAATTAGTATAGCCCTCGGCCGTGGCTTAGTGAAAGCGAGTGCGTTTCCTAAACTGAACCTGTTCGATTTGCCGTTCATCAGATCGAGTCCTTCTGTCGACTGTCAGGTATGAGCGATTCACATTTTGTGGTTCCGGCAATCACGGGGATGGTTTTAACGAGGTTTCCTTAAGGTTTTCCACCGCAATAAGGCTGTGTACAGTGTGAAGCGGACAATCCGTCGTCATATAAGCGAAACACCAATCAAACAAAACAAACAAAAACCAATTATTATATCTAAACATATTGCAAAATAGTTAAATGTCAACAGAAAAAATCGACTGCAATTTTTATTGTTTATTACTCGAAGTGCAATAAAGACAAGATTCAATAAACTAGTTGACCGAGTAGAATAGTACTTACATTAGTAAACGGTACCTCATTTGTTGATGTTGAAATTTTAATTAGAACGATCCAGTGGATGTGTTTGTCTAAAGCACCTTTGAAAGTCTTAGAAAAATGTAAAATACAACTTTCAGATAACATTGATAACTTTCGGACGAACTTCTACAAAATAAGACACCGTTTACTAGATCGCATTGTGTTCTGTACAATGGTACAAATTTGAAGTTTCTAACATGAACAGTTTTCTATAAATACGCCATCGAAAATGTAGAGTCTATTTAAAATTTGGCAATTAAAGTTTTGCGACTTGAATATATGATCATGGGAAAACTAAATTATATTATACATTAACTGTTTGTAATTAAACTTTCGAATTATTTTTTTCACCAAACATAAAGCTGGAATGCGTAACTTTTATTCCAAGCGATAAAATACATTGGTTCATTTTGTGCCCAGCAAGACCTTAAACAATATGAAATGGAACTTGTCAACAATGTAAAGTATACTATTTATTAAGTTTATATTTGCCTCTAGGTGAGAGTGCCTCTTTGAACCCGTGTGAGTTTGTCTGCCCTTTATCTCTGATACCTGTCTGTGGAAGCAATGGAGATACATATGAAAGTGAATGCGACTTAAGGAAAGTCAACTGCTTGTGAGTATTAGGAAGGAAACTTTAGTTTGGTAGTTCACGAATTGTAACCATGATATTCACGCATTGCCGGTTGACAATATTTAACATACTTAAATAAAACTTCATTCTAAGAATAATCTTTATGAATTGTATATTAAAAACTAAAAAGAAAAACCCGAATCGGAGTTGTTTTTTTTTTGCGTGCTAATTATGCTCCATGCATTTAATTTGTGTATGAAAAGCTGTTAACATGTGCGTTTATGAGGATTAAGATCATACACAATCACTGTAGATTTAGCATGTTGTTGAATACCTTTCTAAAAAAATTAAATATTTGATAGACCAATAAAAAGAATACGACAACCCTTTGAAATTATGAAATTCTGATGTATTTTAAACAATAGATCTGATTGATAATTGATTTCCTCTGAAATATTAAATATTTATGGTATATAACGGAAACTTTAGACATTATTTTAGCAAAAATTTAGTTTTAATTGAATTTAAGAGGCCTATATTCGGCCATTCAAAACGACTTCCTTCAAACCCTGCATGGTGATATATTCGTGCACGAATGACGCAAAACATCTCATTTGTGGTAGCTGCCGGACTTGCCGGTTGTTTTCTGTTTCTTTCTTATACCATTTTGGAGTTGAAGTTACCTTTAACCTCCATTATATCTGTGTGATTATATTATTATAATGTACCACTTGTCTAAAGTTTTATTCTTTCGAGTTGTCTGTAGGTTACAAATTACAACCCGAGATTGTCGATGAGACCTAATCTAAATAAAAATATCATTAATCAATTTTAACTTTTTAATCGTCATCCCTGTGCCAGTGTGACTAATTTCAGAAGAAAATATATATTTGTGTCATTCAGATTAAATAGTGTTAAAAAAATCATTTTCTAGGTAAAATGGTCGTAAATGGTATATTGGGTTTGCGTACCTTACAAGTTACACGAAAATAATTAGATCCAGAACAGCTACATGGAGTGGATTCATGGATTATTTATTTGGCAACTGTACCCTAAAAATTCACTTACAATATATATGATTTTTGTAGACAGAGGAGCTTGATCAATATAACCGTTGCTCACGACGGGCCATGTGGTAAGTGCTTATATTTATTTCCTTGTTTATGTATTTTTATTTATTAACTTAGTATAACAAAACTACAGAAAATGGGCCTATACTTTCCACTATCCAACGCGATTGAAAGCGGCCAGCGACGACAACGACAATAAAGGAAACAAATCAAAATAAACTATTTAGAACAAAGGGGTTAATAAAGGGGAATCAAAATAAAAGGATATCAATGTATAACTTTGATTAAGCGTCACATAGTGTCAGTCACATTTACATTCAACTAAATAGCTTCCTTTCCTGACTTGCGACATCAAGTTTTATATAACTTCATATGTCAGGCCATATCCATGGCAGCTGGAAGCATGGGGCCTCCGTGGCGGAGTGGTCTGGAGTTTACGCTCTAGAGAGTGGATGCTTCTGGTCCAAATTTTCCCTAACCTCTGTGGTCGCAGAATTAAAATAACATATTGTCGTCTAGCAGAATTTCATTGGTGATCGTGGTCTATCCATTGGCACTCTTAATCAGTATGATTCTAACTTCAGTCTACTATGCGCCTGGGTAGTGCTAAATAAAAATGACATATTTATCCTCAAGCAGAATTTCATTGGTGATCGTGGTCTATCCATTGGCACTCTTAATCAGTATGATTCTAACTTCAGTCTACTATGC
>JARFOD010144740.1:0-12867 GCA_031763545.1 Mopalia muscosa | reverse complement strand
CCATTAAGACATAGTCTCACAATTAGGACTTATGATCTCCCCATGAGTCCTTATAGTCTCCCGATAAGGACTTATAGGCTCCCCATAAGGACTTATAGTCATCCCATAAGGACTTATAGTCTCCCCATTATGACTTATAGTCACCCTATAAAGATTTATGGTCGCCCCATAAGGACTTATAGTCTCCCCATAAGGGCTTATAGTCACCCCATAAGGACTTATAGTCTGCCCATTATGACTTATAGTCTCCCAATTGGAACTTATGGTCACCCCATAAGGACTTATAGTCTCCCCATTAGGACTTAAGATTCACATATGGTTTGTACTTCTGTCAAGAACAATCCCGTCTAATCGACACTCATCGTCGGAAGTTCTTAAGGACTTATAGTCTCCCCATAAGGACTTATAGTCTCCCCATAAGGACTTATAGCCTCCCCATTAGGACTTATGGTCACACCATAAGGACTTATAGTCTCCCCATTAGGACTTATAGTCACCCCATAAGGACTTATAGTCTCCCCATTAGGACTTATAGTATCCCCATAAGGACTTATAGTCTCCCCATTAGGACTTATAGTCTTCCCATTAGGACTTATAGTCTCCCCATTAGGACTTATGGTCTCCCGATTAGGACTTATGGTCTCCCGATTAGGAATTATAGTCTCCCCATTAGGACTTATACTCTCCCGATTAGGAATTATAGTCTCCCCTTTTAGACTTATAGTCTTCAATTTTGTTTATTATAGTCTTTCGACTGTGACCAATATTCTCTCGATAGTGACTCCTAATTAGGATTTATAGTTTCTATATCGGGGTAGTAAAGGGCAACCTACGGACTCGATCCCGTGTGCGGTACATCAAATAGGGACAGTAGGCCGACACGCTATGCTAGGTTTCCTCTGTCGTGTGATTCATTACGAACGCGACTATTGGCCATTCGTAGCTAATCCTGGAACTTCTCTAAAATATAAAGTTTGGATATGAGGTGATGTGAGTCGATATATTCTGGTAAGATTTGGTGCGCTTGGGTGCGATATGATCACATTTGGTCAATTTCAGGTGATACGATCTGTCACGATCTAGTCTCCCGTTCAGATACCTTCATATACATTCTGATATGATTATATTTACTTCACTCATCTAACACAACTCCACATATCTTCCCATTTCTTTTCAATGCTTTTATGTAGTGTGGTTCCTTATTATTTACAGCTCGGAAATAGCACCTCCGAGCACCGCATTATATCAACAGTAGGACCCTGTGCAGGCCGCGGGCGTGTATAGTCTGCTCGCAACCCGCCGTCATATAAGTGAAATACCGTTAAGCACGACGTAAATCACCGATCAACCATACCGCATCGCATACCTTAGTATTAAATAACGCATAACCCTCATTTAGCGTGTAGTCCGGAATCGCTCCAGACAACGTACAAATGATAAACCCTCACTTATCTCCGGACGCAATCTGCATAAACAATTTATTACTTGATAACGCATAGCACTTTCTGATTATGTAATAGCGAATATTAACCAATGCTCACTAGATACTACTTCCACGTAACCGATTATCTGAAATCGGAGACTCTGACCGTGATGATTGTATTACATCGAGACCCAATCGTACACTCAATCGGGACAATTATATCGGATCGTGACAGATCATGTCAGATCGTGTCATCTAAAATTGACCAATCGTGACCAAATCGGACACAAGCGCACCAAATCGTACCAGAATTTATTGACTCGCATCACCTAATGTCCAAACTTGACGATCAGCTACGAATGGCCATTAGTACCAGCCGGGAGGCAATAAGTTTATAAGTCCAATTCGGGGGACTATAAGAGCCAAAAGGTTGGCTAAGTCCCTATCGGGAGACCAAATCGGGAGAGTATAAGTACCAAAAGAAAACTCTAAGTCCCAATCTGGAAAGTATATTGGTACTTATTATTCTCCTGATTGGTTCTATGGTCTCTAGATTAGGATGCTTTGTTTCTCGATAAGGACTTATAGTCTCCCGATCGGACAAATCCTCTCCCGAATGGAACCTATCGTCCTCCAAGTAGGTCCTATCGTCTTCCGATAGGAATCTTCTGCTAATTAGGACTTATTTTAACGAGATAAACTGAAATAATTTTTTTCACAACGTGGCCCCTCTAAGCTTCCGTAAGTTGGGCGCTTACCATGGGTGTATTTGTTTATTTGATAGGCGTTTAACGTCCACCTCAAGCCACGAGTGTATTATTTCATGCATTATATTTAAACTTAACCATGCATTAACAAGATAACAAATACTATGTGTCTGTTATAATTGTTGTTGTTTTCAATTAGAAATCCTTCCTTCGATTCTTCAGCTGACTTACGATTTTAATAATATCTCTTTTCTGCGCTATTGGGCGCTACTGTTTAGTTCAGTTGCTTTGAGGGAACTGTTGGTTGTATACTTCAGCTTAAATACACTGTATGTAAACATTTCAAATCTTTCGTGCATTCCTTCAGGACACAACACAATTTCTTTGTCCCGCTCCAGAGCTGAATCTCTAATATATTGAAAAGCTTCTGATAGATAATCTCCTACCAGGTTCACACATATTTCTTTAATTTCCTTAGTTATTTTATGTTATTTTAGGTCTGGATAAATCAGTCCTATGTAAATAGAAGGCAGCGAAGAGGCACAATTTCTTTGTCCCGCTCCAGAACAGAACCTCTAATATATTAAAAAGCTTCTGATAGAAAATTACCCACCACGTTCACACATATTTCCTTAATAGTCTTTTTTTTGTCCAAGCACCCAATATGCCCTACCTTTCCTATGTAACATGAAGAAATTTGCGCATTGAACCACAAATATGAAAATCGCCACTAATAATAACATAAGGAAGAAATTAAAGAAACAGCGCACACCTGAACAATATCGGGTAGTTGAGTCCGTCAATTGTACTTCACGATCGTAAAAAAGCCCAACAAATGACTGCATTGAAAGGACCATAATATTGCCAATAGCGAAATATACAGCCAGCATTGTGGACAGATTTTGACGTCCAAAGTGTTTGGAAAGCAATGCAAATGGCAATGTGCTGGTTCCAGATATAGAAGCGCCTACCAGACACGTCATCGAGTATACTCCGGCTAGATTAAAACATGATAAACCGATGATCATGGCTATAGCAAAACATAAATACATCGAGTACAGTAACATAAAACCATTTCTATCTGAGGGGAATAGGTCAAAAATAGAACCAGTCATAGTACGCGTAAGAGCCATTATCACAGACATAATATACACAGATACAAAGGGATTATTTAGACCTGCAGAATCGCCGATGGCCGTCAAGTTATTCAAGAAGGAGTAAAAAGCAGAGAAAAGTAACGCTGAGCACCACAGCATCATGTGAAAATAAATCGATTTAAACATAACTTTTACACGAATTCTCTCGTTGTTTTCACCATACTGTGCTTCTTCTCCCAATAAATCCACTGATGCAATCCGTTGCTCAATAAGTCTGTTTCTATTGGTACCGGGGATCACTCTGTCACCATGGAATCCATCGTCCGTTTCTGTTTCTGTCAGAATTGGCATTTCCTCCTCGTCCTTGTTAACGGGGCGGTGTAACATCATGCACGAGCTCACATTTACAGCCCATAAAATCGCCAGCGTACAGAAAAATCCCCCAAGGTTGCCATAAAAGAATATTTCGTATAGTCCACAGAAGAAGACTTTCCCTAGACTCACTAACCCAAAATACAAACCAATAACTTTCCCCGAATGTTTCTTGTCAAGGTTGTTAACGCCAATGTGTAAAATTTGAAGCTGAAGTATGTTGCTACCGAAATCTGAAAGTCAAAGAAATACATCGACTTTATTTATCATCACCTTCTTGTTGAAAGTCAAATATTATAATCAATTAATCAATTAATTAAGTTATTAAACGATTGTTAGGACATAACTGCTACAGCAAGGTCCAAGGTGTCGTAACTCTATATGCACATTACATTGAGTGAAAAGAGTACATTTGTTTGGGCTCTCTGGCTAGGGGCAGATTATCACTGCTGTATTTACTTACTATGGAGGAACATTAATATTTCCAACATTAAGAAAACACTGCACAATTTGGTTGTCCCAGTGTCAATTATTGTTGGGATACATCGCCGTCATGAAAATGAAATACCATTAAGCACGGCGTAAAACAACGACCAATCAATCAATCGTGCTTTGGATCAGATTTATTTGTATTTAATTGTATATGAGGTTATTCAATCAAACGGTAGCCTGAAGGAATTAAAGGTGAATAATACAACCCTCGACGTCACCACCAGCAATACAACATATGATACAACAAACAGATCGTGCTCCCCTTGATAATCTCCCTTTAACCTGGGATTACAATATACAGTAATATGAACCCGGCCTTATCCAGGTCCAATCCACATAAAATCAGATACTCTGTCGTGTTTTTATTCATCCGTTTCCGTAAAGCGTCCAAAAAACTAGTGACTGTTGTCAGTGTGCATGTGCTATTATATGGTGATAGATAGTTCATGAGAGTTTCCATTATTCACGATATTTTTCGTTGTTGCAAAGGTCCACAAAATGATATAAATATTTGATATATATACGGAATGTGAATATATAAGAACGAGCACCAACTTCTCATCTATTGATAGTCAATGTCGGTTATAAGAAAAAAATAGCATAATTGAATCCATTCACGCCCTCAATGACTTGGTCAAAAATAAACCAAAAATATTGAAACATACTATTTGCTTGATTTTCGCAGTTTTTGCAGTGTAAAAAAAATTTAAAAAATATTAATTTATCTGAATTGTGAATGAAATTTGACAAGTATTAACATCTCTTTGACGGATTTACATGGTTGACAAGGGGGTGAATAAAAAAACTGCCTTAGCGGTTTGACACACCAAAAGAGTCCCGATCGTCTTCTCTTCCTTCAATCGGCCGCCATCCAACATTAGATCCATGTTTTGACCCTAATCCCCTTTCTTCGAAGAAGATATCATGTGACCACAGAACATACTGGACCTTATCGAAGAAAACTTACTTCCCAAAAGTAGAAAAGATCCTATAAAAGCTGGCCTTTGGGAGAAAAAGTCGTGATAGATTGTTCCAAGGTAAACTAGTAGACAAGAGGCTGGTCCGACAATCAGGCATATCAAGTAGGTGCCTAGAACACCAAAGCGGGAAGTCAAGAATGGTTGGACGAAGCAAAATCCAACTCCAGCCGAACCAAGAGAGGCAATCAATTCAACTGTAAACAAATGAAAACATTAAACCTATAGTGGAAAAACGGAAAAGCTACTCAAGTAAAATAAAAACAAAGATAAATTTACAGATACATTTGATATTCCTCTATATGACTAGTGAGCGAAAGTGGTTAGCCGGTCATTGTACCGTTGGAATTGGCTGATCTGGGTGCAGTACAGTTACAAACAGGTGTATGCATGTGCATACTAATTGTGTTCCGAGTTGAAGTAACCGATAAACGATGACTTTAATAGGCATAGGAAAGACGCAAAGACTTATACCTCAGGTCATAAACGAAATAATCTTCGCATTACCCCAAAAACATTGTAGCTGAAAAGGAATGATTTTTATAGGGTTCGTAGGAGGAGAAGAATAACGAAAAAGAAATATCAAAATTTAAACTACCGGCACGATAGATATCGTCAAAAAACTGTAACGTTTTAATATATAAAGCACTCCTATTTCAGATAACAGTAAACTGATACGGAAGAAATACGAGTTTTACATTATTACTTCCTCTATAATTCAGGCGAGACAGCAAAGAGTCTTCTAGCCTGGTCTACAAACACTATATCAATTTAACTCAGATGACTGCCCAGATGTACATCGTGTCTTTAATTCAATATTTTAAATCCACACGTCTTAACTAAATGCCGCATTTTTCTAAATGATGTCATGCAGGAGTAACTCTGAAATATCTTATTATATTTCTAAAAAGCAATTACACTTGTGCTGGTGTAGGGAGGTAGATCAATTAAAATCGATGAATCATCTAATGGTCTAGATAAACTCCCATAGACAAGTTTCTTAATAAACCTTAACCTCGAGTTGAAAGTAGTGTTAAAAATGTAGGCAACAAGATATTCGGCATTGGTTAGGAATAAATCAGCATACGAATTAGTATTTCAGAGAAATTAAGCAATGAATATGTGTTAAAACGTTTTAAATCTGGGATGCCTCAAAAACTTCTGTTATGATATGTCTCTCAATATTAATTATTACTTCTTATGACGCTCTATCTATTGCTTTATTCGCAACATGTTTACCCGAATTAATCTAAATACCCAGAGTTTCAGTGTGCCGTGGATCGATTAAATCTATAATCAAGCAACACAAAATATTCTTGGTGGATTGAATGAAGTTTTACTTACTTATGGGGATAACTAACTAACTAATAAAAAACAATATACAATAAACAAATAATACTAACAGACATTTTAGAGACGATAGACGACTATTGATGTTAAACTATAGACTTGCTTTTTACTCAATATACTTATTCTGTTACATAAATTCTCTATCCTATTCTTTCTTCCTTTGTTCTATTCTTCCTACAGTTCCTTTTCCTAGTTTTTGCTCATCTAGTCTGTCTACGAACTTATCTGTCCTACTCTTCTGATCTCATCCCTTCTAGTCTCTTTTCCTCTTTACTCTATACATTAACACGTTTCAATCGCCCACCCGTAATAAGCTAATCCCTAATGGTCAGTTCTAAATGGTAACCTATGTTACATAGGCGTTACCTAAAACTCAAAGAATCGTCTGCTCTCTCATTTGTCACTCAAATCTTATCATTTAAACAAACACATCATAACACTTCTTTAGTAAACAGCAATATTCAGGGTTTCTTTAACTCTAATCACTATATTCTAAAGAACTACTAGTACTGTCTGAACTGTAGCTAATATGTCGCACTCACCTTTTCACGACTAAGAGTGGATTGCCCATTTAGGACTAAACCGTTACGTGTGGTTATACGGTGTAAGTATACAGTTTTACGTAATGCATGGTACCATCTGTCATTTATCTGAGCATAGTCGTATCGACAAAACCACTGAACAGAATCTGTATGTGTGGTTTATGCCCTGTTTCGCATCACAGGGGTAAAGATTCTGACGTAATGATAACATCTGTCATTAATCCGAGGATAGCTCAGCCATCATAGCCCTTTCTGTTGTAGTTTGAGATTATGTGTGCACCTGATTCCCATGGGCCTTTGTCGGCCAAGCAGATTCTGACCTTGGGACTTATGTCAGATGATTGTGAATGAACAAAGGCGCATGGGAATCAGGTAACAAGATGGCGGGAGAACTTTGATAATTGGCTGCTAGAAAAAGTTTTGGACTTGATACGGGCGGAAAATGTATGAGTGCAGGTAAGGGGCTTTAGGAAATATCGATCGACAGACGTTTCTCACGTTGATTCCGTTTGAAAAGATTTGACTTTCTGTGTAGTTTGGATTAAAAATCTCAATCTGCACGTCGTTTCTTGATGAAGCTCTACCGTCAGAATTGCATACGCCAAATAATGACGGTACCTGGATCTATCCGATGATAGCCTTATCGGGATCGTCCATAATTCCTCAAACAATCCACCGGAAGTGGTGTTCTTAATAGGCGTCTTTCTGACATGTCTGGAATTTTGCCTCCTCCCAGTCACTTTTTTCATAGCCCGTGGTTATATAATATAGTTTGAAGAAGACTACGGACAGGTTGTAATTCATTAAATTAACACTTGCTTTCAGACTTTTTAAGTGACAATCCAGCGTGTCCTGGCGGGCATAAATATGAATCCACCCAGCATTATTTCTTCAATCGTGTTTTGTGTCGAAATCAGACTAAAACTTTTACGAAATGTTCACAATCTAATGCATAAATACGACACTACGCTTAACGCTATGGAATTATTGAAATTACAAAAGACTAAAATATTAAAATTGTTGATTGTGTGATGTTCCTCACTACCGCCAAGAGATTTCGTTAATTTGCCGACTTTAGTGATTCTAATTCTCCCAAAATGTTTCCACGTTGCTCTAAGGTTTAAGGCATACCGTTTATTAGACAGGGTATAATTCAATAGGCTGTATATGCCACGTAAACAGCCACAGAACGAACGCAATGCATTTACATGCTGAATATTGAAATCTTCCGTCAATCTTTGTAATTCGAATTTTAATGATCTATAATCGGAAACAATGTTTGTACTTAATAGCTAAAAGACAAAAGATAAGTAGTTTAGTATACATTGTTTCTCTTTGTCAACAAAATCATTTACATGTATAAGCCAATTCAACTTGTTTTAATTAGCCTAAGCCTCAGTTATTGTATCAGTGGCTGAGTTAACTAAACGGTACTATCTATGTATATTACTCCTGGGGCCATTCCGTTAAGCGGACAGTCTGTACTGTCATGGGCTGGATTCCACCGCCTCCATCCAAAGAAACTAACCACTTTGCTTACCCTGTCGACTCTTTCTTGCTTCAAAGAAGTCGGTACAAAGTTTTATGGGCAAACAAATCGTACATTGCAGAACCAAAAACAATTTTGAGGAAGCCCGATTAAGATTGGTAATATTTACCTATACATGTCGCGTCTGGAGTTGATATTATTTGGATATATTAGTTAAACGGATTTCTTGGAAGCAAGCCTCGACAGGGTGAGCTAATGTAGTTAGCTTGTTTGGGTGGAAGCGGTGGAATCCGCTCAAAGAGCTACTAACAGCTAAATGATGAAACCGTCATGATAAACCATTAAATATAAATATCACGTTTAATATTTGTGATAAATCTACCTTATGCTTCTGAAATATTTCTTCTTGGGTTTTAAACTAAACTTTACAGAGTTCAGTAATATAAACATTTCTTTCTGGAAGATTAACAACAGTCTGTCAAAGTAGTGTCCCTTTGTAGTTTACAACACTGCCAAACAAACAAAAATGTCATTAGATTTCAGCAAAAAAGGTGAGTGTCCACTAAACTGCCTAGGACTGTGTATATTGGCCTTTTCCCATGTTCTGTACTGTAAACCAATATATTTTAGTCACTCGTTGTGATTTCAGCAATAGTACGCCGCGTGTCATCTGCAAAAAGTGTCAATTTGGGCAGATCAGGGGACCTGATGAAGTCATTTATATAAATGATAAATAAAGTGGGGTCAAGAATTGAGCCCTGTGGCAAGCGTCATTGCACAGACACAAGAGTGACACAAGAATGATGCACGGAAATTGCTAAATATTCAGTAAAGCATGATTCGTTGGGAGTATTTTAGCATCAAGTTTACTTGATTGTTGAAAGCATCAAATATATGATGTCTATCGGGGGTTTCGGTTCTATCGATTGAAAAAGAAAAAAAGAGGAAGAGTATTTTAACGTGTGTGTGATAGAAGTTCAATAATAGTTATCCATGTGGATTTTATGACATTGTAACACTTACTGAATCTGTTTTCCACGTATTGTTTCCTGGACTATTTCATTAAATTCTTAAGTTTGTTACGATAAGCCCTGTATTTTCAACATTCGATGCACGGTACAGTTTGTTTTGTGGTAAATGATACTAATACGGTAGTGGATATCGAGAGTTTTCGTATTTTGTATCAAGGTTTTTTTGCTGTTATTGTAACATCCAACAGAACAGTGTTATGATACTATTTTAGTCCATAGGCGAAGAAGCCTTTACATTGAAATACAACTACGCGCATGCGTTATTATGTTTTTTTTCAGGTAACATTTGACCTGCATGTCATTCAATTAGCATGCCAGTAAACATCCAGTCGACCATCCCACTTGTTGTATTTAGTGTGTCCAACGACAAGTTGAGTTAAATAGGGAAGTTTCAATGGCGACAAGGGTGAGATCATGTTATCAAGGCAATGCTGAACGGATACACTAACGTCTACAACCAACTGTAAGTCAGAACTATGCTCATAATCTCCATACACGGCAAGCCAGCATCAATTTCACTGCAACGCTGAACAGGTAAGTTACCAAAATGGCGGAAGATAATATCCCGGTGATAAATGTGGTGCCAGAAACTAGGCATTTAAAGTCTCAACCATTCATACATACACAAAACCAAATAGCAACTGGTAACGCGTGGTAAGAGTGGTTAGAGGGAATCGAATGGGAGTTCAGATATTTTAGAATAACCTAAGCAATTGACAAGACAACCGGTTTGATAATATATGGAGGACAGGAAATAGCTAGATTGAGTAAAGGCCTACCGAATCCAATAGATGGTAATTTAGACGACTAATAAAAATCACTCACTAAATTGAACTCATAATACAAGCCACAGCAAAACAAACAACATGCTCATTTTAAATTCTAAAGAATGAGACCGTTTGTCGACAAAAAACTGTTGCATATGCTACAAGGTTAAGAGAAAGGGCTAATGACTGTGAATTTGGTGACACTTATGAAGATAAAATACTAGAACAATTGATTTTGCCAGTTAAAATCAAACACTTATCCAAAAAGCAAGTAAGAAATGGAATTTGACAAAACTTTTAACAGAAGCAGGTAAAGATACATTACTACAGATTAAGATAGATTTTGATCTAGTTGCTAAAGTATACAAACCGCATAAGCAAAATAAACAAACTTATCACAATAAATACAAGAGAACGGGTAGCAGCAATATCCAACCGTGTAATTATTGTTGTCAAGCCGGTACTCATGAAGAGGGACGAGATAGTCTAGCCTATGGAAAAAAATGTGGTAAATGTGACAAATGGAACAGAATTGACTGTATTTTTTATCCACATATGGAAAACGGTTATTATAGTGTTATTATTAGTGCTTCATACACATGACTATGTTAAAGCAACAACTTAATTTTATTAAATAATTACGTGTTGTTTGAATTTGTTTTCAAACATGTAAACACATATCTGACAAATGTGTAGTCAATGTATTAGGTTTCTTTCAAAATAAGTTCTTTTTTAATTTTCAGAACTCCTGAAATTTAACTATACGTAATCCCCTGATTACTAAATATATATAGTTCGGAAATAATTTTGCGGCTTTTCCTGGGTAGTTATCTCATTGTTTACTATACAATAGGTAGGTGATCATATGTATTTGTTTAGTAATCAGGGGAATAGGTAGTTAGATTTCAGGAATTCTGAAAATTCTTTTAAGGGAACAAGGTCTAGTGATTGCAGAAAAATGATACTTATATCCTCAAGTATTATATACAGTCTTTTGTGAGGAAGTTTCTGTAGCAGTTTGCTAAAAGTCATTGAAGTGTAAAACGGATTTACCTGGCGACCTGTTAACATTTGATGGGACGTGCAAGTATATCCTACAAAAAGATTTACGGCTCGCTGCGTTTGTTGCTCCAACATACAGAGAAAGAATTATAATCTGGGATTGGATAGACGGCTTTATCAACTCCGTGAAAGCAAGAACACGGAATTTGTGCTCAATTCAGCTAAGAAAGAGTGTGTTGCATGAGTGACTTTTTGCAAGAGTACCTGTAATACGAGAAACCCAAGGATTTATAGTATGAAACCATTGTCACTGAACATGGCCACGTACCACGCACTGTACATTTAATCTCTAGTTATTCACGTCTTACAAAAGTTACATAATAACGTATAAATGACGTCATGTCAACGTTGGTGAAACGTAGATATTTGTTTACATGGATGTCTTACGTATAACGTTTAAAAAGCATAATACGTTGATATGAGGTTTCAATAACCTACATTTAACGGCGATTGGAAGTCTTGAAGAGGTTAGAAAATAAAGTTTTTAAACGTCAAATCATTGAGCAAAATTAACTTATTTTGACATGAAACGTTGAAAAAATGTTTTAATGCAAACTGGGCTGATACGTTAATTCAGAAATTGTTTCAATGATGTCAAGAGCTCCTTGTTTATATCATACATGGCAGGAACTTACTGAGGTAAACTTTGGTGAACATAAATCAAAAATATTTTAACACATTCCGGATACTGAACAATAAGTGACTGGTGCACTTTTGCCACCGTTGCATATAGAGCAGAATAATGTGTGCGTCGCGCAACGTCCTTTCGCTCTGACGGTTAGAGGAAATCTAGATACAATCTTAAATGTAGCCTGGAGTTGTCGAAGCTTAAGGAGGCACAAACTATTTATTACCAACAGTGACATCCTCATATCATCTGGTATAATAACTCAATGACAGAATATGTTATATGTATAACGGTTGTATGAAGACTTTACAGTATTGCTGGACCCATTGGTCGATTTTCAGAACACCTGTTATGCAGAAGAATATAAATCTTGACTTTATATATGTATATGTTTGTGGAATGCTTGTCTACTCAGGATTACATATGTAAATGTAGTGAAAATCCTATTATTATTTCTAAACGTATTTTTAAAAAAAGTAAATGTCATCAGGAAAATATAGACTGCATATTTCATGGTTTATTTCTTGAAGTGAAATAATGATAACACTCAATAAGTAAGTTGACCGAGTAGAATATTCCATGAACTACTAAACGGAGTCTCTTTTTTAATTTTGATTAGAACGATCCCAGTGGATTTTTTGTCTATCCCACCTTGGAATTTCGAATTATTTTTTTCACCAAAATATAGTTTGAATATCTAACTTTTAATCTAAGCGATAAACAAATTTTGGTTCATAGTTGTCCCAAGGGGTCCAGCAAGACCTTAAGTGGTTTATTATTTTGTCCACTTCACAAAGTATATTTTAGCTATGTAATGATTATATGGACTCGCTATTATTAATATTTAACCGATGAAGGATGGAGATCGATTGATTGAATTGCGTTCAACTTAAAGGGGAAGACCACCCAAAAACCATATTTTATAAATAA
>JARFOD010144729.1:0-12868 GCA_031763545.1 Mopalia muscosa | reverse complement strand
AAAACTAGTTGATGTAACACTGAATGACCAATCTTGTATATTAAAATAAGAAATTTTATTTGGTTTTGTCGTATTTAACGAGTTTTCGCTTACGACTACAGATTGTACATGTCACATAGTTCCTTGCCAAATAACGGTGGAAAACCGGAGTGAAAACTACACGCGATTGCCAGAGGCAGACTGCGACTCCGGGGCTCCCTGTTAGGCCTAGTAGTCGACAGACTGACAAGATTCAGTGAACGGTACATTGACGTAGGATTAGTAAGCGCACACGCTGACCCCTACGTCACGATCGAGGGCCTTTTGGAATCTAGCCAACAAAACTCTTCAAACTGCGTTATAACGATTTTTAATGAACGTGAAAGTATGAGCTGGGCTATTAATACGGCGGGAGGTTATTATTGCACGATTGTCCATGCGGTCTTTAGTGAAGAGAAACAGATTTTATGTAGCGGATAAACCTTACACTACAGCGACAGAAGCGTAGCAAAATCCTGAATCGAGGAGATTTTGTTTGGTGTTTAACGTTGTACACAGGGTATTTCACTTATGACGACTGATTGCCTACTGTACACAGCCTTATTACGGTGGAAAACCGGGAGGAACCCTCGTATAAACTACCACAGCGACGAATGGACGAGAGATTTGCGCGATAAATAAGGGACATCTTAAAGCGAAGTTCACGAGATTGGCTTTACATAAATTGTATTAAGTGTCCCGTGATGTTCAACTGAATCGGTCCGGAGCTGTATTTTGCTTTCCACGTGTGGATCAATGTAAACCTCAAAATTACAAAACCAACTGCACGGTATCTGGACAATTTCCTTAATGAAATAATTTAGCGCAAAGAGTAAACCTACTCTTAGAACGCAGGGCCCGTAGGGATGGGTGCCATAGCTGAGTAGTTGTTTAGCGTCCTACAGAAAATACGCATTTCCTGACACAGGACAGAAGAAAAGGGGAAATAACTATGAAAAAGTAGTAAGAATTGTATAATAGTTTTATTTGTAAGCATTTGTTTTGGGGATCAATATAATATGGTCAAGGTACAGTTTCCGTTGGAAATATGGTAGTAAAGTTGACCAATCCAATGAACTTCTCCATATTGATTTTTCCATCGTCCGCCTTGGCCTTTGATATTATAGAGTCCGCTTCCCCTTTGAGATCGATGGTGCATGTTGTTAGTGCAGTCTTGATTTGATCCTCACTTACGGATCCAGTTTGCTCCGTGTCCATATCCAATAGGGTTCGCCTAAGTTGTGCCTCGCTGGAACATAAAAACAATCGCCATGACCACTATTTTAGTATGTATTTGGCACTTTAGTCCGCTAATTATTTTCTGACGCTTTCTCACACTGTAAAGAGAGGTATATACAGTATTTTCGTTATTTTAGTTTTCCGCCCTCTAGGGACATGGCTACATTAAACAAGAGTTGTCTTTCGTAGAGTCAGAAATGATATTTCGAGAGGTTAGCAAATAATTTTATCATGGTTTGTCGTATTAGACAGATAAAATTAGAATTCCACATGTACACGAATATCGATTGGTCATTTTTGACGCAACGATTGACAACTCTTGTTTAAAATAGCCGTGACGCCACCAGAGTCTTGCATATTATCTTTCATCTAAAATAATACAAACTTAAGACAAGAACTTTTGTTTCCATACGGGCCCAGATCGAGGATTTTATTTGATTCGGTTAAAGCAGTAACTGGGTATGTCACTTATAACCGATTGTCTTCTATAGTTTGTCGCCTTATTACTGTGGAATACAGAGCAGAACTCGTATAGTCCCACTGCGCTTGCCGGAACCACACCATAGGACATGAAGACTAAAAAGCTCAGATAATATGCCAAGGGCCAGGGCCCAGAGGACTGCCAAGGGCTCTCCAACAGTCCGCTTAAAAAAGTCTTTGAAAATATACTGACCTGGTTTCTGAGCGAGGTCGCTTGTCCATGGCGGAAAGGAATTCATTTAATTCAACTGAATGATCACCGTCAGTGTCCATATCGAGGAACCAGGACTAAATAATAAACAAGGGGAGAAATTAACGATCTTGAAAACATGTTAAAATATTGATTGGTAGAGTTCTACAGTATGCATATTAGGGCTGGCAACTCAGCGACCTTTCAAAATCATGAGCATGGCTGCATTTGCCAATATTTCTGCAATTCAAAGAGTACAGAGCTTAGGTAGGTTTTTTAAAAACAGCACTAGTACAACAGAGACCTCTTCTGTCCTTAAAAAAAAATGAACCTGGGTTTATTAAACCCGTAGCAAACCGATATAAAAACTATCAATATATTGTAGGTATATATTGACAAGACGCCACTGGTTACAAAGACTGGGCAGGTGCAAGACGCGAAACAAGATACAGCGAAAAAAAAAAACAGTTTCACGATACGGAGGGTTAGCCAAAAGCGGCTTCCTAATTAGCTAGGACGATGGTTCCAAATAAACTACTCACAAAAAGTTAAGGGTCACTATGAGAAAACAGGTGAGTGGTAAACTCAATTCTCAACTGTCATCCATGTCTCAGTCCAGCCATATTGTTATGAATTCCTGGTCAGCTGTTAGTGGGCGATGTTAGGCATTGAATTAAATGTTTGCAAAATTTCTTTCTTCTCAAAGTTATGACTTTGAGTGCAAGTGATCCTTAACTTTTTGTGTTTGTTTGTTTGATTGGTGTTTAACGTCGTACTCAAGGGTATTTCACTTATATGACGACGGAAAAAAAATACAGAACATCACAAACAAATCCACTTTCCGTTACCCTTTAGCTCTGAGAACACCAGAGCAACAGAAAGCAACCTCTTTTCTCGTCTCTTACGATAAACCGAGGAAGCTGAGGGATTAACTTTTTGTGAGTAGTTTATATATAACAGGGGACATGGCTAAACTTTAAAGTAAAAATATAATAAATAGGAAATGATCAAATAACAGCCAGTGAAATATGTGGAGAACAAACAAAAAGGTTTAACTAATTTATTAATGTAAATAGATGAAAAAGGGTGTCATGCTTACGAATATGGCCTTGTTGGGGAATTTCTCTCTTTCCCAGCCCATGGTTCGGACTACCTTGACTAGCTCCATCACAGACAGGCTATTGTTACCACTAGTATCCATCTCCTTAAACAGATCCGTAAATCGTTTCTTCTCCACTTCAGAGAGAGGCATGATTATTGCTAGACGAAGGACAAAAACAACAAGTGGGAATTAATTTAATAATTCAGTTCCAAACTGTTTATTTTACTTCTAAATTACATGAAGTACAACAGAAAGCCGCGACAGTTCAGTGTGCGTAGGTACCATAAAAGTCAATTAGAATGTGCGGAACATGCACACTTCTAATCGGAACGAGTTGCGACGTAAATAGACATCCATATTTAATAGATAGTGGTGGGGGTGGGTGCAACGAGGTGGCCGATTCGCCAGGATATTGTTTAGTTATTGTAGTCTTTCAAATCTGTTAAAATGCTAATTTCTTTATGTGCAAGTTCACGAGCTGTATTCTATGAACACATACAAAATATACTTCAAACAATACTGTACTTAACCTAACCTGGTGCGTATCATTTCTTTAATGAATCGTTATTTACAGGATTCGCTCACGTTCGGACTGCATGACCATTGAGAAAGGCCAGCTAACGCATTTTTTTTTTTTTTTTTATGCTTGGAAAGACAGCATCTTTAAAAAGGAGCGGAAATAAATCTTGCTCGAATTGCTTGTAAAACTAGGTCAGTCAAAGATATCGATACATGCCATATATTTCAAAGGAAATATAGATAAGATACATTAAACCGGTTTAAATACTGGTGTAAATATCTGCTCGATGGGCGCGAAATTGCTATAGTTCATTTTGATACTTAGCAGTGTCCAAATCTCGCTGTAATGCATGGAATGGTTTTAAAGATATATTGTTTAGGAATTCCGGCACATGCTATCAGCAAGGTGTCATCAAAATGGCGAGTATGGCTAATGACTCTTAAGATCGTTCATTAGTGTATTTCACAGATACGACGGCGGATTGTCCCATCTTCCCCGTTTCTTGCTCAAAATGTGGTGAAAATCAAGAGAGAACTTGAATTGAACGTGGCAATACGTACACAAATTGTTTGTCCTCAATGGTGACCAAAGGTAATATATTAACACTTTGGCCGATATACAAAAATAAAATTGAAAAAAAAAATGTTTGGGGATCTAGACATTTATAAAATAAAAACCAAGTATAACCTGTGATTACGATATTCACTTTTGTATATAGTAATCCAAAGGTATAACGCACAAATAAATATGATGTTCTTTGCCTTTAAAAATACATTACAAGCGCAAGCCAAAATTTATTTCAATAAACGGCCAAAATGCTTATAACTGTAGGATACTTTGCATCGATACACCAAAAGTACTTACAAGTATTGAACTGTCAGGTAGGATAGAACCTCTCCACAACGCTGACTTCCTTGGCTAACTGGTTTTTAACGGTTCTGCACTCTTTAAACGAGCAGGTCAGATATGGGTGAATGTGTAAGGATGCGAAAAGTTGAAAAGCCGGAGGCGTATTCAGGAGAGCGGAACACCAAACGATTCTATTGAACAACAAACCACAATTCCTATAACAATAGGCCTCACAGAGGGCTCTTTGGCAATTTATATGCAAATGCCAACAAACGAATTGTGTACGATCCGAGACCAGCGCTCTTTTAAATTGACAAAAGGCACAATTCGCTGGATGTTTGCGTTAAGCACGTCGAAGACGTTGTCTCCTTTTTTTTGTTGAATGGTACATTTGTTAAATTTCGATGAATACTAACTTCACAAATATATTCCCCGTTAAGTCGAAGTCTGATTGTTAGTGTTATAGCACGTTAGTTTATTTGAAATTTGTTAGTTAATTTACGGATTTGAGTTTCAATATTAATACGTTTGAAATACATGGTTCTTGACGTAACACGACACAAATTCATGTGACACCTTAAACATTGCATGAATATACTTTATTTATAAATTAAATCATCCGAATTTTTAAAATAAAATAGATTATTCATCCAAAATAGCATACACACACTAATATTTATAATACCATATTTTCCAACATCAAACGTATTTCATTTATATGAAGACGGATTGTCCACTTTACACTGTTCCCTGCCTCATTAACACGGAAACCGAAAGGAAATCTGTTAACAACCATCCCCGCGATTCACTCATACCTGATGATCAACAGCCGCACTCGATCCCATGAACGGTAAATTGGATAGATATGATAAGTAAGCTTACACGCTAACCCGCATTAAGCTACCGCCGTGGCCCCGTAAATGTCGCAATGGCCAGTTTCAGGAAACAGCCAAAATATAAATGGAATACCGCTTTTAAACTTTCCATAACTTTTCCCACAGTTATTTAAATGTCTATCCACACATATTCCAGTCCCGTATTTTCAATACACAACATAATATAGCCTAGGTCTATAACATTGCGTTGTTTGTCCGTGTTTTTTTTATTATTTTGATTTTGTTTTTATTTTTATTAAAAGAAAAATGAAAACGTAAATATATGATGGCCGAGAACTGCCAAATTGGTTTCGTTTTATTTCAATTTTATCTTAATTTTCATTTTAACTTTGTTTTTATTTTCATTTGATTTCATTTTGTTTTCGTTTTTATTAAGTTATATTAATTTGAATTTGATTTTATTTTCGAAATAATAAAATAAAAAGTATTAGATGGCAGCTCTCGGCCACCATAAACCACTAAGCCACGGCGGCGGGCCACAGTTCACGAAAGCGACTAAATTGACACAAATGCTTGGTGTTTGGATGATTTATGCACGCATAATAATAGTTATGCATGCACAAATCACCAAGCTATCGTGAATTGTGGCCCGCTTCCGTGGCTTAGTGGTTTGTGTTGGCGGGCAGACAGAAAGGCTAGTATAAATTAGCGGCGCCAGGATATTATAGATTGGGGAGGGCCGCTGTACAATAATGAGCTCAAGCATACCCATAAATAAAAGTTGAATTTCAAACGTATTAATATCGAAACTCGTAGCTTTAATTAACTAACGTGCTTTAGCACTTACAACCATACTTTGATTTAACGGGGATATATTGTTCGTAATCATCGATACTTAACAAATGTACCAGTCGAACAAAATTCGTAGACAACGTCTTCAGCGTGATTAACGAACCACCCAGCCCAATGCGCCTTTTGTTTATTTAAAAGAGCACTGGTCTCGGATAGTACTCAATTCGTTTGTTGGTACTTGGCTACTTGCATATAAAATGCCAAGGGGTTATCTGTGAGGCTTATTGTTATAGGAATTGTTGTTTTGGGAGAGGGTTGTCCAAAAGAATCGTTTAGTGTTCCGCTCTCCTGAATACGCCTTCGGTTTTTTTCAACTTTTCGCATCCTTACGCATTCTCCTATTTCTCGCTTCCCTTTATACTTAAAGAGTGCATGGGATTATTATATACAAAAGTGCATATCGTAATCCCAGGTTATACTTGGTTTTTATTTGATAAACGTCTAGATCCCTAATTTTTTATTATTATTATTATTATTATTATTTTTTTTTTTTTTTTTCAATTTTATTTTTTTATATAGGCAAATATATTTGGCCACCATGAGGACGAACAATTTGTTTGCTTATTGCCACGTTCAATTTCTACTGGATTTTCATCGTGACATTTGAGCAAGAAACTGGGTGAATTGGGCAATCTGTTGCCGTATCCATGAAATACACTAAAGAACGATCTTAAGGGTTACTAGCCATTCCATTCCATACACTACAGTGAAATTTGGACACGGCTGAGAATCAAAATAAACTATATAAATTTTGCGTCCATCGAGCTGATATTTAACGCGTATTTTAACCAGGTTTACTGTATCCATTTCTATTTCCGTTGAAATATATGACATGTATCCATATCTTTGACTGACCTGGTTTTAACATGAGCAGTTCAAGCACGATATGTTTCCTCTTCTTTTTTTCAAGATGCTGTCCTTCCAAACAAGTTGAAACAACACAAAACTGCATTAGCTGGTCTTTCTTAATGGGCATGCAGCCCGTACGTTAGCGAGGTCTGTAAATAAAGCTTCATTAAAAAGATAACACGCACAATGCTAGGAAAGTTTTTCGCCCGTTCTGGCTAAATACAGTATAATTTGAAGTATACATTTATACAAACAGGTATGCAGCAACATCGATGTTTCACAAAATTCTGGTTGAGTAAGAAAATTTTACGCCGATTGGAAACTTAAATTATAGTTAGTATAAACAATAGGATTTTAAAGCGCTTTTCTCGCCTACTGTAACCTATACTGGGTTTCTTTTTTATTTTTCATTGAATATAACTCGTGAACTTGTACATAAAAGGGAATGGCATTTTAATAGACTTGAAAGACTACAATAAATCTTGAGGAATCGGGCCACCTCATTGCAACCCTCCCCACCCCTAAGAAAATATCCTCTATTTAAGTCACAACTCGTTCGGATGAGAAGTCTTCGAGTGTTGCAGACAGAATGGCGGATGCCTGGTCAACCTTCCAGTCCATCTATTTCTGTTGGAAGGGACGCTTGTGGTTCCTGGGCATTTGTCATTAGTCTATCCTGAATGGCTGTATTTTGGACAACATCAATGACCTTACATTGTTAACAAAACTTAACAACTCTAGTAGATGTGCTCTGAGGCATAACAACCTTTGTGAATTCCGTTTAGATTGTGCATCCAAGCGTTTCAAACTTGACCGACCCTCCGACTCCACTGTGGGGAAAGGGTTAGCTGAGAAAATCAGCTCTGTCGACTTATTTTTCATATTGCCATTACCCTTGTCGACAGAACTGAGAAGCCATCCATGTTAAAAAAGTGATATGAAAATTTTGGTTCCGACAAAAAAATCGGCGGAAGGTAATATGGTGAAAAAATTGAATAAACAGTTGAAAATAATTACTTACCGCTGCTGACACAAGTATAATCCTTCATCTGACCAAAATTATGGATCAAAATTTAATGTTTGGAGTTAAATCTACTTGAAATCAAATAAAAACTCCGTTTTGTCAATTTGTCATCCCTCGTGGACATACGTTCATGACCTTTGGACTCGCATAAATGTATTTCTGTGTGTTCCGACAAAGCAATCAGGTTAAACACTGCCCAAATTTGGAAATTTCCACCAAGGATATGTAAACTAAGAATGATGAGCTAAAGGCCAAGCATTTTTTCTCTTCAATCTTTTATCCTGTTACTCCTTTCTAATTTACCGTTTTAGGGTACCTACGTAGCACAATGTATAGGGCTAACCCCTCCGTCTTAGCCCTACGTCCCGCCTATCTCAACCAATAGCGAAAGTTGAAAATTGATCCGCCTCTATCGCTGGCCTCTCAAAACATATATTTTATTTTTTCTCTGGTTTTTTTTATATACACTGGAGACAATGACTAGAATTTTACCTACTCGCAATATTTATTTTCTGACGGGTTTTCATCCTACTTTTGCAAAAGGCGATAACTTATATGTATCAACTTGGGCGAAAAATTCCAATAAAACTTTATTTAAACGTCAGGAAAGAAAGAATGAGTTACATTATTGTGACTTTTGTATCCATAAAAAAAAAAAAAAATCAAATTTAAGTTTTGAGAGGCCGGCGATAGCGGCGGATCAATTTCCCACCTTCACCATGGGTTGAGATAGGCGATATATAGCCTCGATGTCAACGCCCTAGCTTATTAGGAAGTCCCTTGTGAGTAACCCTGCGTATCGTCAATCTTTTTGTGCTGTATCTGCTTAACGTCTTGCATCTGTCCAGTCTTATAGTGACCTTTTCTTACCGTCATCTTTTTGAAATAACTATAAGCACCCATAAAACCCTAAACCCCTAAACCAAACAAAACGTATCACTAATTTAAACGCTACACCATAGAGGCATAGTCATTCTATATTGCCAATAGGATACGCATGGTGATTTTAAAATGATACGTTCAATGTTTTATCTTTTTTATGGTTATTGGTCAATTTTTATAGTGAAAGTTATGAAGATGATCTTTAATCGGTTTCTTAAAACCAGCCCCATTGACGACTGCACTGTCTAATGTTGTTAACTCTTAAACACGGCTAAATGTAGATTCATGGAACTCCTACACTATACTGATAATTTGTTTTTTTTATATGGGTTTGCTACGAGTTTAATGAACCCGGGGCCATTTTCCCAAAGGGCTGGGCCCGGGCCCCGCGGCCATGGCTTAGTGGTAGCGAGTGCGCTTCCTAAACTGAACCTGCTTCGATTTACCGTCCACAGGATCGAGACCGCCTGTCCACCATCAGGTGTATGAGCGAGTCACATGTTGTGGCACCAGCAATTGCGTGGTTGGTTTTTAAGAGGTGTCCTCCGGGTTTTCAACCGTAATAAGGCTGTGTTCAGTGTGAAGTGCACAATCCGTCGTCATATCAGAGCATAACTCTTGCGTATGACGTTAAACACCAATCAAACAAACAAAGACAAACTTAAAAGACCGAAGAGGTCTCTGGTCGAAGCGCTGTATCCCTTATATTGTCAAATACAGCCATGCTCATGATTTTGAAATGCCACTGAGTTACCAGCCCTAGTATACTGTCATAACTCTACCAATCAATACTTTAACATGTTTTGAATATCATGAATTTCTCCATCTGGTTTATTATTTAGTCCTGGTTCACGGATATGAACACTAGTTACGGTGATCAATTGAATTAAATCAATTCCTTGCCGCCATGGAGAAGCGACCTCGGTCAGAAACCAGATTAGTATTTCTGAAACGCTGGTCAATCGCCAGTGCCTAAAAAGGTAGATAACTCTGTCACCCTTATAACAAGTAGAGCCATCTCAAAAATAGCATTTTATTCAATATTCGTACCATGCTATTGTTTGTCGATAAAGGAATGCGCCCCTGATATATGGCTTTACATAGTTATCAAACTGTTTTCCACTGACGATCCCCATTTTTTTAAGAGGACTGTAGGAGAGCGCTCAGTGTTCTGGGCCCGGGGCCCCCGCTCTTATTAGTAAGTATGTGAGCTTTCTATTCGTTTACATGTCACATGACGTGGTTCCGGCAATCGCCATGCAGGCTTTACGAGTTTCTATCCGGTATTCCACAATAATAAGGCAACGAAACAATCGGTCATAAGCTAGATTACGGCTTTAAGCGAATGGAATAAAATCCTCAATCTGGGCCCATATAGAAACAAGTTCTTGTTTTAATTTTGTATTATCCTAGATTAAAGATAATATGCGAGACTTATTAATCTAAATTAGTTTACTTCTGACCATTAACATTGTCAGGCTTTTCTGTCTTTGTTTGCCAGTGGTGTCGAAGGTGAGTTCATCATTGGGCTGGCACGTCGTCATATAAGTTAAATGCCCTTGAGTACGACGTTAAACCCTAATCAAGCAAACAAAACAATGTATGTAACAGAATTGCTAATAAATCCCGTCAAAGTAGCCAACGTCCGCCATAAGGCTGATTCAAAACGGAAGAATTCCCCACCCTCTAGACTAGTTTCGGGACTTGTTTTCCTATCAACCACATAGTCTTTAACCCTCACAATATTTACAAATGAGTTTTTGGTATCGGTTCCCTGCAAGTTTTTAGGAAGCCATGATAAACAATTATGCAAACCTGTCTAATGTCATTTCTGACTCCACGAACGACAACTATTGATAAATGCAGCCATGTGCCTAGAGGGCGGAGGATTCGATAATCTCTCATGGTTTGAGAAATCGTCGGCAAATAATAAGCGAACTAAAGTGCCAAAATAAATACTAAAATAGTTGCCATGGGTATTTTTATCAATGTTCCAGCGAAGCAGAACTTATGCGAACTCTACCGGATGTGAACACGGAGAAAACTGGATCCGTACGTGAGGAGCAAGTAAGGGCTGCACTCACAACATGCACCATTGATCTCCAAGGTAAAACAGTGTCTATAATATCAAAGGCCAAGGTGGACGATGGAAAAATCAATGAGGAGCGGTTCATTGGGTTGGTGAGCTTTAGTACCATATTTCCATCGGAAACTGTATCTTGAATAGTATTGATCTCCAAAACAAGTGATTACAAATAAAACTACTTTACAATACGGAGGTTTTGAGTTATGACGATACGACAACAGAGTGACGTTCCTTCGCAAAATGACATTACCTCTTCATTGCACGGGAGGGCAGGCTGTCTATACTTTAACATTACAGATTGTTGGTTTTCAGGAAATTGTAACTTTAAAATTTTAACTCTTTCTGAGAATTATATTTTAAGCCATGCGGAAAGGAAATTCGTATGGTTTCATTAACGTTTACCCTTTAATTTGCAATATCCTCTATACCGCCCATGTTAAAAATCGTGGATTAGCCCTCCCTCGCCGTAAACCGATAACGTTTTTTTTAGCAAAGGGACGTCACTCCATTGTCATAACTGGAAACCCCCGTATTCTTACAACTTATTCATAGTTATTTCCCCCTTTTTTTTGTCCTGTTCCAGGGAATACCTATTTGTTGCAGGAACAACATCTAAGCTGTACTGCCCCACCCCCACGGGCACTCCGTTCAAAGCGTAGGTTTACTCTTTGCGCTAATTTATTTCAAAAAGTAAATGATCCGGATATCGTGCTGTTGCTTTTCTCATTTGAGATTTCATTGTACCGCACATGTCCCACTTTTTGCATTAACTGACAAGCAAAATATAGCTCCGGACAGATTGAGTAGAACAAAGTGTTTTACTTGAAATCACAAGACACGTAATACAATTGATGTAAAGCAAATCTCGTGAACTTCGTTGTAAGAGATGCCAGGTTTAGATGGTTTATCGTGCAAATCTCACCTCCATTCGTGATTTGGCCACGTTACTTTTGGTGTAGTGTAAGGTTTATCCGCTACATAAAATCTGTTTCTCTTCACTAAATACCACATGGACAATCGTGCAATAATAACCTCCCGCCGTACAAATACCCCAGTTCTTCGTGTCACGGTCATTCAAATTATATTAATTGATTTCTAAAGGCCCTCGGTCGTGGCGTAGGGTTAAGCGAGTGCGCTTACTAGACCGGCATTTTACTGTCAACATAGTGTAAGATATCAGCTACATAAAATCTGCTCGACTTCACTGAATACCACAGCGTCAATCATCCAATAACTTTGTTTCTTTGTTTCAAGGTCATTCAAATGACATTACATAAAGCGGATTGGTGAAATGAACATCTTTATACAAGGGAATTTGTTTTTCGGTATATACAAAACGATTACTGTGTTAACTGTTAAAGTTGACCTTCGCTTTATGTGAGGATGTTGCTTGTCTGAGAAGCTTTTTTCCACCAAATCAGTTATATGTAGTGTTGGTTATAACGTAGCTGTGTATTACTCCGCCAATACACTCCACTGCCTATACTTACGGAAGGCAGTGAAGTGTATTGACGGAGTAATACAAAGCTAGTTATAACGTTGCTGGCCAACCGGCGCTGTGAAAAATGAGGCAATTGTCGAAGCAGATAGCGGCCGCTTCTACATGGAAGTGCTGAAGTTCTACACAGCCGCAGGCGCGTTCTGGCTCTTTTCCGCAATATACATTTTCTAATTCTAAAAATTAATCACGCTGGTAGAGGGATGTTAATTAGTCAAGACCATGAATCGTACTGTGTTTCAGATAAACACGTTAATTTTTCTTTTCGCTATATAAAGAACTAAGGGAGATAATTACGTCAATGAAGTGGCGCATCTATAATCCCAATGATTGAACGGACATGACGTTATAGATATTACTTGAAATCTGATAAGGTGTAAATCACAGAATAAGTCTGAGTAATTTGTTTAGCTTGTACATACGCGTGTCTGTACATTTTCTTT
>JARFOD010144718.1:0-12868 GCA_031763545.1 Mopalia muscosa | reverse complement strand
ACTTTGAAATTAACTTTGGTTGCTGGACTTCTCATGAATAATTGGTTAGGGAATATTTGGACATCTATGTTTGGAACAGCAGTGAGTATAAGTTCCTCCTCTGGGAAAGCGGTCAAGGCGATGTCATCAGAGATTTCCCCGGCCCTGACCCTCACACTCGAGGGTAGAGAAATGATACCTGACTCACAGTTGACCCCCTCATAACCGGTGTTAGTGCAGTCACAGGAGTATGAAGTGGAGTCAGGAGATGGTTTACTACACACACCACCATGTTCACAGGGCCGATTAAAACAAGGATCTACAACAAAAGAAAGCTTTTCATAACATAGGTATAATTGAAATCACTAAATTGAGTCCTTGAAAAGCATAGTATTGTGTAATATGCCGACACCTATTTTTTAAATGTGTTCAAATCTATCACATTATTCGCTGTTATTTAAATTCTTTTATGTGTACTATCGTGTTAGTAAGCTATATAAAATTCTCATCTTACCAACACAGTTGATGCCATTTTGATGTAACACGTGGCCAGCTGGACAGTTGCATGATGTTCCTGACTGTGTACATTGAGGCCAGCACCATACAAATTGCTTCGTACCACAATCTGATGCATCTGTAAGATACGACAAAATAATTAACTACTGGACAGATGCGAGCCCAAAAGGATTGAACTAAAATTAAATTAATACTAAATTGAAATTAAAAGAAAAAACACATGAAGATTCTGAGAGGATTAATTCAGATTATTATCATATTGCAAATAACGTCTGTATGACCATCATTTCGTACCTTGACAGGTTCTCCTGTCAGCATCTAGTATAAAGCCATCATCACATGAGCATAGAAATGACCCCAATATGTTCGTACATGTCTGGTTACATCCTCCATTATTTGTGATACACTCGTTGATGTCTGTTGAAAAAAGTATTGATACTAACCGTAAAAAACATTTCCTTAAAAGCAGGCTAGTATATATTTTGGATTTTTTTTTTTCTATTAGCTCCAATCGGTTGTTTGGTCATTTCCAACTTACGCAATATACAATAACACACTTTCATGTCAAACTAACGTGATTTTGTTTTAAGAAGTTATAAAATAAGTAATTAATACCATGAAGGTTGCAGTCTACTGGTTAAACATGGTTTACTATAGAAAATTAACAAATTTGCAAGGTTTATAATACGGCAATGGTTACTCAGATACTCCCATACCTTCACATTGCCTTTTATTGTCGGCTAGTATGTATCCTAGAGGACAGTCACAGTGGTAACTCCCTGGGTTGTTTACACAGAAATGACTACAACCCGAGGTTCCCGTCTCGCACTCATCAATATCTATAATACAAAAAAACAAAACATCAATTTTTAGAAGCCTAATAAATATTATTCATTTTGAGATACTCCTTAATCCAATGTACATTTGAAACTCCAGAGTAATGTCGTTTATGTTGGATTATTTAGATTTTGAATGTCATACCTGAACATGATTTTCCATCATCAGCCAGTTGATAACCTGAAGAACATTTACACCTGTAAGAGCCCTGTGTGTTTTCACAGTCCTGTTCACATCTACCGTTTGAAGTGGAACATTCATTAATATCTGGAGGAAAATAAGTTTAATATGTGAAAACATTCAGTAAAAAAACTGAACAGGTTAGTTTTCAATAAAAATTGTGGACAGTTTTCAAACACAGCCACTGTTGAGCACTGAGCAGACCGACACAACCTGGTCATTTAACTGTTATGTACAAGGTATATGTTTACAAAGAGTTTAACACCCACGAAAGCTACATAATGACATATAATTTAATGAGGAAATATAATGTTTAACATCGTGCACTTTGTTAGCAAGGACAAGAAATGATTCCTTTCACTGACCTTGACATCGAGGAGGTGAGAAGCCAGTTGGGCACGTGCACACATTGGGTTCGATACAGGATCCACTATTGGCACACGTTCCTGCTGGTAGTCCATCGCAGATAGCTGCAAAGTCGAACGAGCTACTTTAGAATCAGCTCGACTTCATCAAACTTCCGAACATGTCACTGGTAGGTTTTCAGTTGATTATAAACGCCATATATTTTTAAATGTGGTCTTTAATATTCATTTAAAGTAACTGAGAAATATGTAACCATATGGCATAATCAAAATGTGTAAGAACATTATTTGTAATATTCCTCACATTGATTGGTCAGTCCAAGTGTTTTACAAAGATTGTCAGAAGGTTTGCTATTATTATTGTTTGTATAAAGAGGTGGACTTACAGATGAGTAAAATCAATTTAAATATACTATCCATTTTTTAAATACAATAGCTACAAAGATCAAATATGAACATGGCAAAGTCAAAAGCAATTGGGATTCATTATTATAGCGGCAGGAAACTGTGATAATTTGGTTCTTACCCAAACATGATTGTCCGTCGGAACCGAGTTGATAACCTGTCCTACAGCTACAGGTGAAAGATCCCACTGTGTTCTGACAATTCTGGGCGCATCCGCCATTTCTTCGAGAACATTCGTCAACATCTTACAAAATACAAAGGAAGTCAAATCAATGTTACGACCATACCATGGTATAAACTACAATTAATCAAGTTTAGTAATATACTTATTATTAATATCAAATGAAAACGAATTAATTAAAATATGTCAGATTTAATGTCCTCGTATACCATGGGTTAGCAGGCAATATATGCCCATTTAACTTTGGTGTATGATGAGTAAGCTTTGCAGTTTGTTTTATAAAATATGTCTTGTGTAAAACTGTTTTAATTTAAAGCAGACAGAAATAATGTAATTGTTGCATGCGTATGAATTTAGCCCAGCAAAAGTGCCTACCAACACATGGTGAGCCTGCATATCCTTGGCGACACGAACATCTATTCGGACTGAGACACTTTCCGCCATTCGGACACTCCCCTGGTGCGCCTCCAAAACAAATAGCTGGAAAAGAATCGAGAAAAACAATAGCGGGGATTTCCCTTCAATTTATCCCTGAGTGCCCTCAATTCATAACAGTCGCATCTTCCGTTACCGAAATAGTTAATAAGACGAAACCATTCTTTAAGGAATTGGGGCAAGAGCAGCGGGGTAGTTCTCACAAAGGAAGGTTTCTATTTCAGTTAAGTCATATCTACTTCGTTTTTGATACGACTATTGACATAGAAATGCGGGAGCAATGTAATGCTGAAGGCACTGAAGGCATTATTTGTACACTGAGAATCATTGTGTGTTTTGACATGTGTTGTCTGTGTCAGACAGGCTGTTTGTTATACTCCTATTCAATGGTTAAATCCTCTTCCTCTGGAATACCAGTTTGAAGGCTGGTTTATTCTAACCCATTCCAAATAACTTGTTTGTTACATTTTTATTAATTCTCGATTTACCATGTAAATGGCAATTACTTTATATCGAGAAATATGGTGGTTATCCATAACAACTCAAGATTAAAATCCTTTTAGAAGCTTGTAAATGGAGGTTTATATACAACATAAAATGATTCGTCGATTTTAATTAATCAACACGGCTGTGCCAGTGTGATTGATTTTTAGAGACAATAGGTTAATATTGTGAAAAATGCCATGAACGAGCCGGCGTTGACGTAGAACTCGAAATCCTAGGGGCCTAGGCTATCCCTGGACCCCGCGCTTCGTGGTACCCTGATAGTGCCCCTCTCGACTACACCACTTTGGATTGCTTTCTAAGGTATATGGTATAACCATTATGTAGACAGCGTACTAAGCACTGGAGAATATACAGAGCGCAACGCTTCAGAATGTATGGTTCTGTTCGGGGACAATAATTCCTGATCAACTGACTCGACTTTGGAGGTTGCCCTGCTGAGGCTGAACTTAGACAGCATGTTCTCCAGCTTAGCCTGTCAGTGGAAAACACTCCCTTCGTCATTGCATACGCCTTTAAAATCTCGAAAGACGATAGGAGCACAAACGAATGTTGGATACAGCCCTTTGCTCCTGGGGAGAAATCATTTATGAGTTTTTTTTTGATAAGTGAGACTCTTTTGTACATGTAAAAAAGTTAGGTTTTTGTGTTTTATTTTACTTATGTAAAAAAGAATTTCACCTATGCTGAAAAATAGTTTACATATGTTGAAAAGAACTATATATGTATGTAGAGTAAATTTTAATTTTACATATGTCGAATTGTTTTTTGTGGAAGTGAAAAAAGAATTACTCTGCGTTGTTGATTTTTAAGGTGATTGAAAACAGTTTTTTCGTTATTTTGGGATAACACTTTCTTTGTTAGAACAAATTGTAAATCAGAAAATTTTGCAGGTTGAATCCCGTCCTGCAAACGAACCCACAACCTTCCGATTAAGTCACGACAGTAAGTGTCGACCATTTAGACCGCTCAGCCACCCGGCTTGTACAAAAATAAAAGTTTAATCAGCTGGAGTCTACTCCATTCACTAACCCTCTGATAGGAGAGCTCCCAGATTCAGATTCAGATTCTTTATTTCACTCAGGACCACTTTTGGGGCGGCGCGAGAGGTTCAGATTACATATATATACATATGGCAGAGGTTTGTGTACAGTTTTAAGTATGACACTAAATAACAATATACTTGTATTCACATTAATTGTAACGCTTAAGGGTTTTGCATATAAATGAAGCTAGGTTTGATCAAATTAAACTGTTTTCTTGTTGGAACAATTAACGTATTTTAAAACCACCAGGATAGGTAATAACGTTGACGAGCCGCTTTAAATTTTGGGCATTTAACAAGTAGGTGAAATTCATCACCCACATCTCCCGAGTTCGCATAGAGGGCATACACGTTCCTGTCTCGGTAGTAGGTTTTCCCATCTTACGCGCTCTACTGGTAGTTTGTGGTTTCCATATCGAAAACGACATATGATTTTTCTGGTTTCCACGTTAAGACAGAGGAGGTACATTTCAATATTAAACGATAATTTGATAATATAGTAGAAACTGGATTTGCTTGGAGAGGATATATCTGCGTGGAATTTCTGGGTAAACTGGTCTTTCAAAGTTTGTTCCACTACTGTACAAAGTTGTATTTCGTTTGGAACGTATTGGTTATCCAATATATAGTTTAAGCTAGAAGGCTTTGTAGGCCGAGTGGCAGAGTGGTCTAGGTGGCCGGCATTTACTATTGGCGATTTGGTGCCTATAACTTTTAAGGTCGTGGGTTCGATTCTCGGACGGGTTTCAAACTGCACAATTTTCTGAGCTAGAATCCGTTTTGTTATCCCAAAATAGCCAAAGAACTGTTAATGTTCATTTTCTAAAAGACACAAAAAAATATAATTTGGGATTAAAAACGTCATAAAAAATGCGACATTTTACGTTGGACCCTGATACAAAGGAGCGCGTAAAATTAAGACTCTCCGAGACAAACGGCATGCTGGGTAATAAAGCGTAGTTACCTAAATAGATCAGTGAATGTCCAAGTCAAATGTTCTTTATTTTGAAAAGAATCTACCGTAAGATGAAATGAAGTGCTTGACAATATATCTGAAATATTCTTCCTAAAGGTAGATAGATTTTCTTGTTGACGCCATTCGAGTTATCGTATCGATTCTGTAACTAGTGTCTATGGTTGTTTTGTACAGTTCCAACAAGCTGGCCCTGTTAAGTTAATAATAACCAGTTCAATCAACACATTATACTGCCCGATCATTTAATTTCACTAATTTGAAATTAAATTTCACTAACTATTAATTTTAAATTACTTACGTTTACAATCACTGGTTCCGACTAGTCCATAACCTGTCTCACAACTACACCGATATGATCCTACCGTGTTAGTACACACTTGTCCACATCCACCGTTATTACTGTTACACTCGTTTATATCTGTGGACAAAATAGTATAGAAGTAATCATAATATAATATGACAAATACATTAATTAAAGCAATACTCCAGGCTGCAATAACCCCTATATCCCTTGCAAAGTCATTATTAAATATACTTAAATATGGCATCGACTACACGTTTCTTCATTTTATCAAATTACCTGAGGGTTACAGATATATACCTACCTACGACCTCTGGCAGCTGACATTTTGGACATGGCCAACCCTGCCCATGACGTCACGCGACTTACACTCTTGTGTGTTACGGGTTAATAACATGTGTGAACTGTGAAAGCTAAATCCTACTATCAACAGTCCACTCTATAGATCTCGGGACGTATGCAAAAGAAAGATATTTGATTGGTCAATATTTGTGGAGCTCTACTATTTATGGATAACAATACCATGGTCGCGTGGATGAATTTGTCTGTTGTTTAAGCATTACCCTATGTTTAAGATTCGATTTTATAATAGATATAGCTCGATCAGAAAATTCGATAGCATGATTCTACTCAAGAAATTATGCCCGTTTTACCTACATGCATTTTATTGCAGAAAGAAGCATCGCCTTTGAATCAAAGCGGACATCTTTATCACTAGAAAAACGAACACTTTACGGACTAACGTATGAAAGCCCAAAACATCCGATTATTCAGACCAGAACAACAAATACAGTATAACAAAAAAGTTTAAAATTTGATATAAACCTTCGCTGTTCATACGGATGGTCATAAAGCCGTGTGTGTATGCATTCGGCAAATCGCCCAACAAATACAATCGTACTTTTGCAAATTACAACGGAATGCAGCAAGGCGTTTTGCTACACGGCTATTCTGAAAAGGATAAGATACTAAATAAACCCTTCTATGGTCAGACAGAACTTAGGGTATTGAAAGGTGTCGTGTGCCACACTATCTCATTTATTGCACTTATAATTGCGTTAGGCTTTAGACTTACAAATGGGATTATATGTAAACCAACAATCTGTTTTATTTATTTTGATGAACTAAAAACATTAACAGTTTGAAAACAAAAAGTATTTGGGGCATTCAATAACTAATACCATTGATTAAATTCATATTACTTGCCTGAAAGTATCGCACGAACCACAAAACGGGCAAATTAAATATATTGTCGAACTAGCCTGCCATAAAAATCTAGACGACACTTATGAAACCAGTGCTGCAATAAGTAGCGTGGAGTGAAATAAATCTGGAGGTTTGGATAACTGTTGCAACGAATTTTTATTTTCGGTAAAGATATTGTTCCTCCCAATATTCTGAATATTTTCAATTTCTTTGGCCAAGTCATTGTACCCTTCGGAATGGACTACTTGTTTGCCGATGACAAGGCTCTATTTTCACATGTAGTATACTGAAGTAGGCCTCCAAAATCTGTTAAAGTCATTTGGCAGTTACTGTGATAAATGGAACATAAAAGTAAATGTTTTCAAAGCCAAAATTGTTGTATTTGGCGCCACTGAATATAAAGGGGTATATAACGATAGCTACATAAATTTTGTGGGGGAGTTTTTTCTACTTGGGTATATGTTTGAAATATAATTTGAATATGTCGGACGCTATAGAAAACTTTTAATTTATAAAGCAAAGAAGTCAATATTTAAATTAAAGAAATGTTAAATACTAAAAAGTTGATACCAGAACAAAAGTGTTACTTTTTAACACCATGATCAAACCTAATCTGCTCTATCGGTGTGAACTTTGGGGAATGGGTAACACAGGGGATATAGAAAGTGTGTATACTCAATATTGTAGATATATTTTAATATTACCTAGAAGTAATCCTAATAGGTGTGTACATGGCGAGCTGGATATCTTTAGCTTACCAGTGGATGGTTAAAAAGAAATCATTTAATTTTTTTGTTCACGGTTGAGCTATTTGTTTATGTATGGAAATTACACTTCTAGAATTGTAAACGTAGCAAAGACAAATGTTGAAAATAGCTTTGTTTCAAACAGTTTGTCACTTACGAGAGAATCGTCATTAATTAACCGATATGATTCTTATGGGTTAATTAATGGTGATTACAGAAGTGGCAGTATAATTGATATTGATAAGTCATTGTACGAGTCTTGGGTGAAACTATCAATACGGTTCAGATGTGATTAGCACGGCTTCGCTGTTGAAACTGGTAGATATCTTAACATTCCCAGAAAAGACTGTACTTGCGAAATTTATCAATCAAATACTGGTATTTTATAAATCAAAGTCAGTTGAGAATAAACACCCTTTCTTGTAATGCTGTCCTGTATATTCCCCATATACGAAAATCTCGTTTTACAAAATACTTGTTTGATTTCCCGACAAAATATAAATTTAAGAAGTTGTTGAACCCAAATGCTACTAGTTCGTTACAATCTGCATTTAAAGAAAGCTATTTGCCTATGAAAGGAAATTGTGTCACGCATTCAATGATACTTTCCACCTGATCTATTGTTATGTTGTATTACTATTGTATTTATGTACTTGTGTTATTTGTACGAATATGTGACGAAAAGAGCCTTTGGTTCGATCCTGCAATAAAGAATTGATTGATTGATTGATTGATTATTGCGAGCTGCGTAAGGTCGCATGTTGTAATTTCCTGTTCATTTAGAATAAAACAAAGGCGCACTTTTGTTATACTTATAGCAATATCAAAAATAAAACGTAGATATAAAACAATATCTTACCGTCACATTGAGGAGTTGAGAATCCCACAGGACATGTACAAACGTCAGGGTTGACACAAGTCCCACCATTTTGACAGGTTCCGATAGGAGCTCCGTGACACAGCGCTGTAGAAACAGATAAATACGGCCATATTGTATAGGATGGCGAAAGAATACAGACAATAGGGATAGCAGTTTCACATTTCAAAAAGAGAGGGTTTTTATAACTGCTAACGGGTTTAAAACGCGTACAAAAAAAAACAAGTAGCACTGATAATAAGATACGGACATGTTTCGTTTTTTGCTTTGTTTTTTAAGCCTTAATTGGCCATTTGCCAGAGTGAATGTCCACTAACAGTCACTAGGAGTTTACATCACGAGTCCAACGGCGGCTCATAGAGGACATGAATTTTATTTTATTTTTTTATTTATTTTTTTTTAATTTCCATCCGCCCCGAAATTAGTTTTCAACCACCCCAAAATTAATTTATTCACGACCAGAAATTAATTTCTTCCTGCCTTGAAATTAATTTCCACATGCTTCGAAATTGGTTTCTACCCGGCCCGAAATTAGTTTTCATCTGGCCCGAAATTAGCTTTCACCCTCCCCGAAATTAATTTATACACGGCGCGAAATTCGTTTCCGCATGCTCCGAAATTTATTTCCACCCACCCAAAAATTTATTTCTACCCGGGCGAAATTTATTTGTACCCAGCCCTAAATTAATTTCCATGTGTCCCAACAGTTATAGTTCCATGAACTTCACTGGCACGCCGTAATGTGAGTGAAATAAACGTACGTACGACGCTAAAACCCAATCAAACTAACAAACCGTTCTATCTTTTTTTATTGCCAGTTGGGTGGAGAGTGGCTTCCATCGCCCATTGGCCTGACTCGCCATTATATGAGTGAAATAACCTTAATTACGGCGTGAAAACCCCAATCAATCCAACAAACACTCAACAAAAATAGGTCTACTGAAAATTGAGTACGCTGCATCAGTCGACTCGCTCTCTATATAATGGCGCCACGCATACGTCTTTCTGAGTAAGGTACGGGGCACGTGGGAAGAATTTCGGGAGGCATAGAATCTAATGCAAAAAGTAAATGTTTCCTATGAGCCGCGTAGGAGTTAAACTACAATAGGAAAATTATGTATTTATATTTAGACCTACACACAGAGATAAAGAAGTCTTATGTATGCTTACGTTTACAGGTCTTTCCATCGTTCAGCATACCATAACCACTATTACACCTGCACCTGAATGACCCCGACAGATTATCACATATCTGACTGCATCCCCCATTATTTGTCTGACATTCATTTATATCTGAAAAATAGCATAGAAACAGGGTTAGTGTTCTTTCTATTTCTATTAATTGTATCTACATTTTGCCTTCGTATTTTAAAAAGACGAAAGAGCATTTTAAAGATATTGAATAAATCAAGCTTATTAAATATACATATATTTATAAAAGCAATCACACTGGCACAGGGATACTTTTTTTTTTCATTCTAAAATTATGTCTCTGAACTGGTTATCAGAAGTGCAGATGTTGTAATATAAAGAGATATTTAGAAGAGAAAATGCTCAGCTTATATATACATATGTGCACAAACGGTCTTGTCATGGCCAGATTTTAATAAAATTCAAGAGTCAGCGGAGCCTTTAACTGATAAGTACACGTTTTTTGTATAAATGCTGTTGTTGAGAAAAATGAATGATTTGTTTATAAACATAAATATCAATTAAATTGAATTTCCTTTTTATATTAAAAGTCCCAATTATATAAACTTTTGTATTATTTGTTTTCTGTTTGTGTCCGGTTCTATCCGAGGCCATAGTACTATAACCCGTATAGATGAGTAATCTACACGAAGGATACACGTACGTAACAAACATGTTTACTTTACATGTCTGGAATGCACCAAATGAGTGATAGCTTCAGCAATAAATAAACCCACATATAAACCACACCACTTGTCTTGTATCCTTATACGAATTTGCTTTTAAAATTAGCCCAATCGGACCAATTAGTAGGTAGTTTTATTCAGTAAACTATACAAAATTACTCTCTGATTATTGTTGAAATGTTAAGTTGGCCGGATACAGTATGACATTAGTAAAAATTTATGCTAAAATAGAGAACCACAATTTTATCATGCATGTTGGTGAATAAACCATTGCTGTCGATGGTTTGTTCTCTTTCGGCTAGGGTTCAATTGTGTTTTGTAATCGGCATGCAGGCCATAAATCGTGCCGCGTGAACACAAAAGTGACATACACTCTAAATTAGAAATGTCTTAATAATAGCCAACTTTCAGCCTCTAATGAAATTCAGTGTTAGAATTCTTCAGAACATAGGTCATTACTTGTAGCTAGGTATTGTATACAATATAACACCAGATGAACTGTGACTGGATGATATTTACCTGCACACTGGGGTAGAGCATAACCCGATCGACATTGACATCTATTGGGTCCAACACAGGTCCCACCGTTGGCACATACTCCTGGGGACTGGCCGTAACATACAGCTAAAATACAACATACCATCGTTACTAATCACTGGTTGACTTGAATGAACTTTATAAAGTTTGGCGATGTAATATACAATTTTCTTACATTGGAGGTATTTTATTAACATTCTTCTTTCGTTTAAGTTGTATTATTATGTGAATTGTTTAAATATGAGGCCAAAATGAATCAAAAACTATATATGGTCTTTGCTAAACTGAATGATTTGTTTTCCACACAAAATGGTTCATTTTTTTTTTTTTTTTTTCTCAACAAAAACAGTTTTCTTACGTTTACAGCTTTTCCGGTCAGAGAGTAGCCCATATCCCGAATTACATGTACAGCGATAGGACCCAGCAGTATTCGTACAGCCATGTTGACAACCCCCATTTCCACTGGAACATTCGTTGATGTCTACAAGCAAAAGTGATTCAATAATAGTTAACAACTCCTTAATATTTCGACCTGCAGCCAACATTTCCCAAAACTAATAGTTAAATTCATTTATTATTATGTAACGTAATTCTATTTGACGTCACATTTTGAATGACACTATTCTGTTCTGAACATTGCACATGGTGTTAAACTGGAATATAATATTGCCTATGGTAAGATTGTTTGGATAAGGACTAGTGTCTCATATGTTATCTCTTTCATTGCGCACCAGCATTATTTAAGGCAACATTCACTGTACAACATTTTCCAAACAGACTATCTTTAAAATAAATTGATGTCTATTAAACTGTCGTGTCAGTTTACACCTTTAGACTCACAAACTAGCAACGACAAAAACACTGCAACATTCCCAAACGGCTGTTTATTTGACGCACATGTTGCCTTGGTAGCGGAAAGAAATAGGGAAGAAACTATTTTCCAAGATTAACGGTCTAAATTTGGATATGTGTGTTTCATGTTACTTCAACATTACTAGTTCCGATTTAATCTACAATTTGTCGCAATCATTTGATTTTGATTGCTTTATTTGGCAATCCCGAACATGTAAATTAGTAAAATATAATGACTCGAGATCTTCTAGTTACGTCAGATCTCCGCGGTCCATTTTGACCAGTAGCTAACCATTTTTACTGGACATTAACAATTACGTCATTCGGGATATATTATACAAATACCTTGAAGGTCATGTGGAATACATCTCGCAATGAGGATTCTCAGATCACGCATGTTCACGCTGGTGTTAGATGATCACGTGAGAATCTGATTGTATTGTGGTGAAACGAATGACAAATATTGGTGGTAGACGTCGGTGCAAGGATTGACCGATTCCTTTTTAACTATTGACAACCATTAAACTGCCTTTATCTTTGGTATTTTCGTATTCAATGCCTTTATCTTTGTTGAGACTTTGATAAAAGGCTTTAGAATATGTACGTTCAGAAAGACCTACCGGCACATCTAGGTGTGGAAAAGCCCGTCCGGCAGGAGCATACGTTGGGTCGTATACATGTCCCTCCATTTGAGCAAACACCCGCTGACTGACCAAAGCATATTGCTGAAAAAAATAATAATAGTAATTCCTAATTTCAGACATTTTGTCTGTAAAGAGAAAGGTGTGAAGGCATTTACAGGTACATCTTAATTAAAAATTAATAACTACAAGATTGTGTGTGGTATGTGGACAAATCTCCTTTCAGAGGACTTTTACCGATGTGTTCAAATAAATGAAGTTTCTGGGTTATGATATACGTTCACCTGACATGTGCATTGACCGAGATATTTTCATGTCCTAATTATATAAGTACATTCGTTTTTCTATGGCTTTACAAAACATTCTGTGTCTGTTATTTTTGCTGTCCCAATTTGTCTTGGATAAAAT
>JARFOD010144707.1:0-12869 GCA_031763545.1 Mopalia muscosa | reverse complement strand
TTATGGATGAACAACTTCTTTATTATAGTGGAGCTGACGTTTCGTTGGAGATACTCCCAACTTTATCAAAGCAATGTATATTAAAATTCTACATGTAGCTTGAGAAAGGTGCTAGTACCTGCACTGAAACATTGCCCGATAATAAAGATAGAAGTTGAATTCCATAGAATTGTGTTAGGTTATCTTTTTTCAGTTATGACTTTGGTCTGACATGACTGACCAGTATTTTTGGTTACTACTACATGTAGTTACTGAGGTTTACATGTGTTCATACAAGGGGTTGACTGATGGACAATGAAATCACCTGAAATCCATCATTTAGTGCTTATATTAAGGTAGAGAGACTCCAGTGCCATTATCAGGCGATTAGATCCACTAAAGGATAGAATACCCCAGAGTAGCACAATTCATTGTCTTACTGATCTAATAGAGAAACAAACTGCCATTTTTCCTGATCTATTAAGTTAAGCCTGTAGCTAGCCTACAACACGACTTTAACCTCTACCCCATTAAAGGAGACCAGAGTCCCATTTATTTCCAAGAACACAGCATGTAACCTAGACAAAAGACTTGCTGGCTTCTTGATCTCAATCAGCCCTTTTAATCTGGCCTCTAGCAATAAAACCTCATGTCTAAATAAAACTAGTTTGTCTATGGTCAAACATGCATGTACTAAAAAACAACAAGCATACACTGCCTGCATATAAAAGTAATAGTTATAGTACATTATACTACTATGTACATGTCTCAAAATCATAGTAACCTTAAAAGCTTAAAAAAACATGAAAAAAGGTACTCCCTGAAAAATTTTGATCACATACATGTAACATGTAAAATATATACAATTTGCTAATCATGTTGGTGAACATTTATTTGAAAATAAATCTATGGTTGTATTTAATTTGTGTGTTTATTTTGTGTTTTTGATACACTTTAGAGATGAAGGCAGTCTGTCATTGGTGGTTAACAAAATATTTTATTTATCGTTTTTTGTTAAAATATGATAAATTTAGGGGAAATTCTAAAATGACTGATTTGACAGTTCAGTAATACATCTGACACTCGGAAGTTCTGTAATAAAGACAGACTCCGGGAAATTGAACTGCAATTTAGTTAAACTTTAATGCAGTGCAAATATTATATTACATGTACTGGTCTATGATGGATAGATGTAAATATGCAGGCCATGGGGATTGGGTAATAAAACTTAAACCCAAACATTTATTGAAAGAAAACAGTCCGACCATATTAAAAAGATGGAGTTAGAAATTTTAGTTTATTGCCTATAACAAGGAATTGAAGAAAAAATGACCAAAAAACTGCATATTAAGCATTTGTATTTCCCTCCATAATTTGACATCTATAAGTCACAAACTAACTACAAATTGCCTTCTTAATTCATCTAAATATTTATTCCCAAAAGAGAAATGTGAAAATGTATGGACATGCCTTGAGTGGAAGTTTCATTTGACTTTGTAACCCTTGTCCCTGTACAAACTACATGCACATACACGCCTCGCTCTGTGCCTTTCACCCACAACATTGTAACAGAGCTCAGCTCCGTTATATGCCTAACTCTGGTACACCAAACACAATGGGTCCGTATTTGCAGTAGGGCATTGTAATAAAAGCACATATCAGATAGATGTGATAGATAAAAAGTGTTTTGTTTGGTCACAAGTGTTACGCTAGGTTTTACCAGCAGACTAAGCTGGTAGGGTCTATTGCACACTACCATACATCACATTCAACTGGCAATGGCATTTTTTCTCGGGAGGTTATTTGGTAAAAGCTAGGGTTGGACAGTAATAATCTGGCTTGACGAGTAAATGTCATAGCTCACTTTGATCTTCCAGGCATGTCGATAGAAGTGAATGATTACAGGTAACCAGGTTTTAAGTAAGACCTTCTCACCAATGGAATGGTCACATGTCCAGTAGACCAGACTTTGGAAACTACTCTGTCTTCACCTACATACATATTTACATATTAATGAAGATTGTCAAAGATCACTTTAGTCTGTCAGCATATTGCACATTTACCTGAATTATATATATAAATATATTTGAGATAAATGATATATACAGTAACACCATATCACAGTCTAGTGTGAATACAAGCTTATCCAGACCGTCAGGAATATGGGGAGCACCTGTGTATACCTGTGCATGTAGATATGTATGTATATATGGTCCTTTTCCCAAGCAGGGGCTTAGTCAGAAATCAAAAGTATGGTGTCCAAAATGGTCATTTTTTAAATTAACTGGGCATCCAATTTCCCTATATCCTGCATGTTAAAATTTCTTAAAACAGGGTGTCCAAATGAGGCAATTGTTCAGTTCAGGGTGTCCATTTGGAAGGCTGGGCACCCCTCCACCAAAGCCCTTGTAATATCAAGAGACCAGAGTAAGAAACCTGTTGGATGCAAGCAAAATTTTCTTTCTGCACATTTAAAATACATGTAAATAAATAAATAAAGGATTCGAAGTATATTGAATTTGTTTGTTTGATTGTGCTTTAACTTTGTACTTTAAGTTATATTTTTGCTATAAAAAATAATTCTGCTATTTTATTTCATGGAATTGTTTTATGTTCTCATTTAATGAAAAATTTCAATAATAAATACTACATGTGTAGCTACCAACGGCCTAAAAAAAAAGAAGATTCAAACATTAACCTTGTTTTGTTTGCAAGTGAACAAATTATACAAAATTCCATATTTTGGGATAGAACAAGCCCTCTTTGGGCTTTATTCCTGCCATGCTATTTATAAAATGTTGTCTTAACGTATTGTATATATCAAGAGACAGTATTTTATACAGTATGTTAAATAATATCAAATCAAATAAAAAACATTTGGATTCCTTGTCTAAAAATACACGGTACACATATTGTCTACAGACTGCAAACTGAGGTAATGTATGACCACCAAATTGTTTATCTGTTTGATTTAGATTTAACATCTTAATCAAGATAATTTCAGTTTTATAGCAACCAATTATCCACTTTTTCTTTGGCTTTGTTTCAAAATAATGAGAAAAAAAAAAGAAGAAACCTTATAAAAACCACACAAGCAACTGTTGGATCACAAATCCCTTATATACATGAATTGACTAAAGGACTTTAACCTCAGCTCAAGCATTGCATTGGAGGAGGGTCAGTTGACCAGCACACAGTACATTACTTCTCCATAAATACATGTCACGTTAAGTGCTATTACATCGATAACATGTACTCAAGGTTATTTTACTCCTATACTCAATGAGTAGACTGTGCGTCTCCTGACAGATACAAGCCTTCATTTTCTAGTCCACTGTCATTTTATACAGTATTTAAAAGCACAACAGAGAAACTAAAAATAACCTCAATACCTATAGTATATAAGTACATGTAGCTAGAGGCACTTAAGCACTCCCTATTGGACATCCTTATTAACATAGCCAACACAAAGCATTGAACATAAGAGAAATAATTGATTATTTAAACAGAATAACATTTTAAACAAAGTGCTGTGCAAACTATTCCAGGAGAAATAGTTCTAGGTGTCTACAGAAATTTGTTTAAAAATTTAACTTTTTTAAACGTGTTTTATTCATGTTTTTTATATGTATGTCTATGAGTGGTTTGTTTAATATTTATTTGGAAGATATTTCAATCTTTTGTTATTGAGAGTTTATAATTTTGACTTATTTTCCTTATTATAATTTTGAACTATTACAAAGACATTTACTTCACAGATCTAGATACAGGGAGCAACAATTTTATTCCTTTGTAAATCATTCGTTAATTACTGATCCAAGGCATCAATAGCACCCACAATGTCAATCACACAAAAAAAAGTCAATGATACAAGTAACATTAGACTTATCTATTACCAGCAAGATAAACAAGGGAGATTTGATACAGCAATAAGTAGCTGTTAGGCATGACACTGTGGAACAAATGCACATCGTATCAACAGCACTTCTTCACCAGTGGAGAAAAAATAGTTTGCAAATCTAAACATAGGCACCCCTCATCAAAGCCAGCTAAAGCCATTCCACTTTGAAATCCTGTAAAGCCAATGTCCATGATTAAACAAAATGAAGCCAGTGAGCTGTAGGTTGATAAGCCCTGATCAGACAAGTCCATAGACTGGCCCTGGTAAACACAGGCTAAGTACAATTACCCTATTAATTCACACTTGTTTTTAAACTTTATTTCACAGAAAAATCTAACATTTTTGTTTTTTAATACGGATTATTTCTAATAAGTTTACATTCTCAATCTTTACCTACTAGCATACAGAATACCCTCCACGGCTAGACCCTAGTCCTTTAGGAGAAATATTTTTGCCAGTTATCTGTTCGAATTTTTAGTAAACTTACAGCTGGTCCCATGATTCCTCTCACAAGTTACAATGGGGGGCTATAACTCCATCAAGAGGGGCAAACTCTGGTTAATATCCCCAGCATGGAAGACTATATCATTGGCTAATCAATTCCCACCACGACAATCAACAAAATGATAATCTGTGTAATACTAATGCAACCATCAGCTGGTTAATAGGCAAGGAAATAACATACCAGCTTTAAGGAAGCTTTGCAGGGTCAGCTTATATTTTAATTCACTTTCATGTATGTTCACTGTCCATACTCAGCCAGCAAGGATGACTTTTGACAAAAAAAAGAAATGATTTCTTATGAAAAGGTTCTTTTTGAATTCTGGATTAAAATAGTTAGCAAATTCATTGACTTTAAATAAATTTATAAAATGTTTTAATAACTAAATGCTAAACGAAACACATGTTCGCTGAGTGCCTGTAGACAATAAGCAATGTGCGAAAGTGTGTGAAAAGCCAATCATGCCCCTAACTCCACATAGTCCATTCTGTCAAGACAACCTGTTAAGACATCACACCAATGTCTGTTAATTAAAATCCTTCTACTCCTGAAAGTCTTACAAAAACATCACCATTCAGTTTCCCTTCCAGTGCTTGCCTTTTAAGGCGCGATCGCTCTCGTGCACCATCGCGCACATAAATTTTATTTTAGGTACACAATTTTTCACTCTCCTAGAAGCTAGGCATATTTGACGTAGAGTCGCACCATGCCACTTATTCTAGACGCCATGCCACATATCCCTTAAATCTATAAATATTAACATAGCTTGTGCCCATCCGTAATTTTATTTATCCTCTCGTTTTTTCATAAAGTTGATTCCGATTCACGTATGTTGCCATTTTGTAAGCTGGAGATAGACTATTGTTACCCTTTTTTACAAAAGAGTTTGTAATGCATTCTCCATTCTTCAGCATTTTTCTGATTTACAATTCCTTTCTCAACAATGCATGAATCATTTCTGAATTTCCGAAAGGCATTGCTTTAAGCGTCTCTTCTATTTTTCGTGATCGATCCAACAATGTCAATGAACATGCCCAGATACTATCCAAAAGTCAATCGAGAGAAACATAAAACTTAGAGAAAAATTGTTGAGCAACTAAATCTTTGATTGTCTGTGACTAAACAGCTTTTACACGTGGGTCATCAAAATGTACAACAACAACAACGTCATAATAACGTTTCCCGCAGATTTCAAGTTGACAGATAGTCCTGAACTGCTGTAGGCCTAAACATGACTGTAATTAAATAACTTTTCGCATACAAAACTAGTTGGCAGCCATGTTAATGATCACAAAAGCGTTTTCTTAAATGTTTGAATAAATTTTGAAATTGAAATTTGTGCACATAATATAATATATTGTTAAGCAAATTTGGTATTTTTGTCATATTAAACAAATTCATTTCTTTTTTCTATATCTATATATTTAAAAAGATTTTTGTTTTAAGAATTCAATGGTTTCATTTTCGCACTTCGTAGAAGCACTTTAAAAAAATAAGTTTCATCAGTCTCAAAATTCAGATTGAGTCTGATGAAACAATTTGGCCGTAATTAATTAAGGTTGATGTACGTGCGGAGTACATCTTTATTTTCCTAGGTTAAAATTAACAATGTGTATAAATTCCAAAAGCATCAATCCGTTTTATTTCCTGTCAAGACAGGATTTTGGTTTGTTGGTGTTTTAATCAAATTTTAACACTATAAAAAAAAATAAGCTCCAGTTGTGTCTTGCACACATTCCTATAGACCTCCTCACTTCATCCAGTGCAGGTACACCATTTAGATTTTATTTTTTAAAATGTACATTTTTTTTGCGATCACTCTCCTTGGAATATTTAAGGAGAGCTAATTTAAGCTCACCTACCACTCGCCTGGAAGAAATTACGTACACTTTTTTTAGAGCACCTTGTATTTTCAAATGGCATGCACTGTAAATGCACGATAACCATGGTTATACAGTATAATTGTGTGTTTACCATGGTTATACAGTATAATTGTGAGGTTACGATGGTAATATACCGTATAAATGTGTGGTTACCATGGTTATAGAGAATCGTTTGGTTCATGGGATGTCTCTCCTCTGGATCATCCTCGAGGCAGCACAAGGCTATCAGCTTTTGTAAGATGTCAATCATTGAGCCTGTTTGGTCTCCGCTCATCTTGGCTGTACTCAGATGACGTAGAGTCGGCATCAGCTTCCTTATTTCATACAGAACTGAAACGGACTCATCTGTCAATAACACCTGTAATTACCAAAAGACAAGCTCTTATAGACTAGGCATACTAAAAACTACCTAGATTTTTTTTTATAACACATACTTAGGTTGAGTTCTAACTTGATTTTTAACTTTGATATGAATTGTTTGAGAACGTAGAAATTACTTGCTGATTTTTTTATTATGCAAGTAAAAGTAAGCAGCGGGCACTAAGGTAGGTCATTTTGATCCCACTATGATTATACTGCATCGAGTTGCTAAAAGAGTCGCTACCACCAGATTAAATTACTTATACTGGATTAGAGTTATACCTTCAACATGGTGCGACATCATCTAATAGAGGATTAAATTTAATAGAGCGTTGAGCAACCAGCCGTAGATCCTTTATTCTAATAGATCAGACTTATCTTCGTCTGTATTGCTTATTTAGACAATTTTATGACCAAGGCTTTTTCAAAGATCTGAGAGAGACTTTCAGGGGAGGAGACTTACCTGTGTCTGTAGTACTCATTTAATTCATTGGTGTTTTATGTTGTGCTTAAGGGTATTTCACTTATATGACGGGTAAGTATTCTAAGTAACGATGGTCGAACAAGCACAACTGTCAACCAAGATGTGAAACATATCAATAATGTTGGAGAGTTTATTTTCCTCAGGTGCTATGTAAAGACAGCACTGCCACTCTTTAAACAAAATGCCCGTAGTCAGAGAGTGTATGCTCATTTAAAGACTTTCAGGGGAGGAGACTAGCCTGTGCCTGTACGGCTCGTTTAAAAAGAGTTTTATTGGATGACCTTTACCTGTGCCTGTATGGCTGGTTTAAATAGAGATTCATAGGATGACACTTATGCCGGTATGGCTCCTTTGAAAAGAGTTTTATAGGATGACACTTACCTGTGCCTGTATGGCTCGTTTAAACAGACTTTCATGGGAGGAGAAGTATCTGTTGAGCAGCTTCATTGACTGTGTAACCATATAGTCATACTCATAGTTAGACAAATCCTACAACACAGAGATACAACTGATACAGTCACAGTGGTGCGAAAAGAAAAAGATTCAAATTTTGTCAGCTGAAATGATTTCCATAATCCTTGTAAAATGACCTCAAATACATCCCTTAAGATGAGTTAAGCAAAAAAGTTGCCATTTTAGAAGAGTGATAAAAAGTGGATTTTGTTTGTTTGCTTGGGGTTTAACTTCGTAGGGTATTTCACTTATATGATGATAGATTGACCATTACACACTGCACCTAGCCAAATTACCGTGGAAAATTGAGTTTAGTAACCGCATAAGCTACCACTAAGCCAAGGCCGCAGGCGATAAAAAGTGGACAGGGGTAGGTTTCAGTAAAGATGTGGATTTATGACTGTTCAGAAATGTGTACTTCTGGTTATTTCCCTTTTAATAAAGTACCAAACAAGTAAAGGATAGAGCCGCCCTCACAAGACGCTGGCAACAAATAATTTAAATTGCAGAAGGTCTGTGCTTTTAATTTACCTTAAGAATTCCAGGTAGATCAAATCCGCCAAAGACTGCTGTACCGTCAAACAATTCCGCAATGGCCTTATGAGCTGCTGGTAAAACTCTGAACAGAAATATAAAAAAATAATATAAAAAATTTGAGTTTTAAATAAGATAACAAATATATGAAAAACAACACCCATGTAAACACCCTTGGTGGATAAAATGCCCAAATAATAATAAAATTAATCTTAAACTGACTCATAATACATGTAATACAAAAATTAAATATACTGTTCGCAGCTAATCGTCTTTCCAGAAACAGTCCCTTGTCTTACATTTGGTATAGCTTCTTACTCATTAAAACAAAGATAAATGTACATCTCCGAATTATAATTTAAACCAAGCTTTATTTTAAGTCCATATCGTACCTGCCATGGTCCTCAAGGTCAAAGGTATCATAGAGGAGGGGACATAACTCCGGAGTGGGGAAACCAGATTGTTGTGTTTGGTGATACAGGTGTTTAAACTCCAGCACAAAACCCTGATCGAAACAGAACCACAAAATATACCATTACAATCAAATAAATGATTCATTTTTTCAAGTAGCCTGAGCTCATAGGTTAAACTTTCCAAAAGATGGCCTCCATAATACTGTTTATCATTGTCATTCTTTGAGAGTCATGGGAAACATGCCGTCTTTTGGATCAGTAGCATCAGTAACACGCCAAATATTTGCTTTTTTGCCACATGAGGGTAGTGTTATGTTGAATGACTTGCCCAACAGTCACACGTTTACACTTACAGTTTATTTAATCATTTGCCACATGATCATAACAAAACTATTTGGCCAAATTACATTTATGCTTATGAAGGTTTAAGACTTTTTCACATTTGTGCATAGTCCCATTTGAGAACTTTAAAGAAAAATTACAACAAAAAAAAAGGACCAGGGCACAATGAGTCTCCATGGATGGGAGAAACATGGGCTTAGGCCAAGTGGATGCCCTGAAGTGAACAATTCCCTCATTTGGACACCCTGTTTTGAGAAATTTTAACATGCAGGAGATAGGAAAACTGTCAAAAGTGGACACCCAGTTATTTGAAAAGTGAAACAAAATTACCATTTTGGACACCCTGCTTTTGATTTCTGGCTAAACCCCTGGTTATGACACTCACTCACATAACAACATGACAGCCAAATGAGGGAAAGAAACTACCCTTGACAACATTGGCAACAAACAAAAACACTACAGGACATCACAAACAGATCTGCTGCATGTTGCTGCTTAGCTCTGAGAGCACCAGGGTAACAGAAAACTTCCTCAAAACTGCTGTCAAAACTAAAGATCAGTTTCCCGTTTTAAAACCTTCAACAAACTATTTTAAAAATTTATACTTCACACTACCCATATAAAATTCATACTACACAATATATGAATTATAGCGCAAAAAAAAATTAAATAAAAAAATATAGCATACATTGGACAGCTGAATAATTACCCAGATTTCATATTAAAATAATTCATTGTAATTTTAATAAAAACATAAATATAAAAAATAACTGCAAATAAATTCCTCTAAAGGGCAGAACCCCTGTGGCTATTTGCTTTATTTGTCGGCTGATCTCAGCAAGTCCATTTACCAGTAAGTAAATAAAGTTAGTATTGTTGAATAACATATTGCTATAAAATTCATCCTCACCATCCAGTTTTGTTTCCTTTTTAGGGGGTGGTTCTAAGGGGGCATATAATTTTTCCAATTCTTTTTTGTTTTCCACTTTTCCTGAAGAATCACATACAATAAAGGGAGATAGGTAAAGAAAACAGCAGAAATGAGAAGATAATCAAGCTAAAAAAAAATATAGATATCTAACTTGAGATATGAGATATAAAGTGACATAGGAAGTGCTCAAGAAGATAAAAAAAAAGGAATGTAACACACAATGACCATTTTTTTGACACAAAATTTCACAGTCACTATCGATAATAATTATTAATGATGATGATTTTTTATTTTTTCATTTTATCATAGGATTGATCTTTTCCTGTATTTTTGCATGAGTTCAATTGGTTTAAAATTACACTCTTTATTTAGGATCAGTACAAAGTCCAAAATAAAAGTCAAAAGTTGAAGCTAAAAAGTTGAAATAATTCCTTTTACAATGGTTCTTTTAACAGTCTTCAAACATAATTATAGAAAAGTGTATTTAGATTAGAAATAAGGCAGAAAAATGTGCAAAAAAGATAAGGTACCTTGCTTAAAATGCAAAAACAACCGTAACAGTATTTGATCCTCACAGTTATATAAAAAAAGCAATTCTTACCAACGACAAATTCTTCTCTGCTATCCAGACTTGGTCTTGATTTTTTGCTTTTATCAGATTCTTTACTTTTCCTGCGAGTATTAAGAGATTTCTTATCTGGAGACTCAACCTACAGACATAAAAAAAATAAAATAAAAATAATAATCTCACAACAAACAAATTTTTTAACCATCATGTAGAATGTAGCATTGGGATAAACCTGCACGTTCTCAGGAAGTCACGAGACGGAGCTCTACCTTAAGCCACAGCTACAAGAATACAGCTTAAAAACAAAAACATGTAAGAAAACATGTATTGGCTAATGTTGGTCAAAATAATATCTTTTTTTCCTGTTATCTCAACTAGTTCTTGGATTGACTCACATTTGTCCAAATAATATCTACCTTAGAGCCATGGCATCACACAATTTTTAATGTCGGCAAAAATTGACTTTGTGTCACACCAACCTGTAAGAACTCTTTCATAATCTCCACTAGTTCTTGGATTGATTCACATTTGGCTAAAATAATATCTATTTTAGAGCCACATGATGCCGACGTTTTTAAATTGTGACAAAAATTTTATTTGCACTGCACAAACCTGTTACTCTTTCATAAGCTCAGCTAATTCTTGGATTGACTCACATTTGGCCAAAATAACATCTATTTTAGAGCCATATAAATCCGCCAGTTTTCATTTTCAACCAGATTTTAATTCCCACCCCACCAACCTGTAACTCTTTCATAATCTCCACTAGTTGGGTTGATTCACATTTGGCTAAAATAATATCTATTTTAGGGCCATAGAAATCAGACAGTTTTTAATCTTGACAAGAATTTTATTCGCACCGCACTGACCAGCCTGTAACTCTTTCATAATCTCCACTAAATCTTGGATTGACTCACATTTGGCTAAAATAATATTTATTTTAGAGCCACATGATGCAGACATTTTTAAGTTGTGACAAAAATTTTATTTGCCCTGAACAAACCTGTAACTCTTTCATAATCTGAGCTAATTCTTTGATCAGCTCATATTTGTCAAAATAATATTTTAGAGCCATAGATATCTGCCAGTTTTTATTTTCAACAAAATTTTAATTCCCACTGCACCAACCTGTAACTCTTTCATAAGCTCAGCTAGCTCTTGTTGTGGTGTCTTAGGTTCCTGAATGGACACTTTTGATTGGCTGGAATCTTCAGATTTGCCACCAGGAGGAGACAACTCATCACTATTAGTAGCAGACAACTTTGCACTCGATTTCCCGGATTTGGTGGAGAGGGTGGGGCTAAGTTTGTCACCCACTGGAGATAACGTTTCTGCTGACTCTGCCTCCTGTTCAGCCACGCCCAGATTGACGACATCCAGATCACCGATATCAGCGGTATTCTGACGATCATTAGGGATTGAAATCGGAGGTTTGGGTGATTTGCTTGAAGATGGATGGCTTTCTCCTGCACAAAAACAAATTAATGTTTTTTCTGTGATTGATGGGATTCGACACTAGCTCAATGGATGAAGAAAAGCCTTCCCAGAAGCCATTGGTTTAACAATATTAATGCATTCAATCATAAAATGCTAAATACACGCCACTAGAATTTACCCTTCAAAATAGAAAGTACATAAATGGTAAATTTTACTCCTAAACAAGCCGAGTAGCAAGCAGGTGCCCCGCTTCTTGCTTCTTTTTAAAAAGATATGCTCATAATTCAAGTCAAATCACTTTTTCCTACTTAAGGAAGTTTTTTTTCCTTCAAAGACTTTAAGAGTAACAGTTATGGTGTTTATCACCAGATTGGTGCAATATGCAATCTTACCCATATTTATTGTGAAACCTAGTATTAACCGAAAAAGAAAAGTTTGAAGTTAATATCTGAATTTGAGCGTTGAACATATTGGTTTGCGGAATACGGTAAAATGCAATCCCATCTGTGTCTTAACAAGCGGAAACTATTTTATTTGTTTGAAACAAGTATTTAAATTCCTTTTTAAGTCTTGTGTTTACAACACAAACATCAGTGAATATTGCCAAATTACACAATGGTGTCCATTTTGTTTTTATGTAATTTGCTAATATCCAAATCAATTTGTCATCTCGGAGGAAGCCACAGTACATCTTTCAACTTAATCTGCAAGTTTGTTTTCAAATCATCATGTTAACACTACATAGGCGTCAATATTGCAAAATTATACAATGGAGGTCATCTTTTTTTTTGAGTAATTTGGGGAAACGCAATCCCTTCCTTCATCTTAATAGAAGAAAGCTCAACTCCAAATTAATTGGTGTATTTGTTCTCAAGTTATCATGTTCACGAAACAATGGAATAAATACTGTCAAATGATGCAATGACAGCCATGGTGAAATGTTAACCCATTCATTGTGTTAAAAGGAGAAGGCTATATATCAAGTTTCAAGTTAATCTGTGAATTTGTTACAGAATTATCATGTTCACAACATGTATATACATAGATGAACATTGTAAAATTATGCAATGGTGGCCATTTGG
>JARFOD010144696.1:0-12870 GCA_031763545.1 Mopalia muscosa | reverse complement strand
TGAGTCCATAAAATAAAAACAAAGGAAGATATAAGAATTAAGAAGATTGGTTTATAAACAGGAATCATTGTGAAATATTCTCTCAAAAAGACTTCAATTGGCCACAAAACACAATGAAAGAGAAAAGAGTCCAGAAGAAAAAATTACACATTTATAAAGTTAACTGGGAAGTGCATGTAAAGTCACAGTATCCACAGAAATGAACGACTACAGTCATCAGTAGCGAGTGTGGCCACCCTGGGCATCAATGCAAGCAAGCACACGCCTCCGCAACGACGTCGTCAGTCGACGGATGCCGTCAATAGGGACAGGTTTCCATAGGTTGAACAGAGCTTGCTCGATTTCCTGTTGGTTAGTTGGAGGAGGCACCAGCTGTCTCAAACAGCGGTCAAGGTGATCCCAGAGATGCTCAATGGGGTTCATGTCTGGTGAGTTAGCTGGCCAGGGCAACGCGTTGACGTTTGCGGTCTCGAGGTAGTCAATGCGGGCAGTGTGAGGTCTTGTGTTGTCGTGTTGCAAGTTCAATCCTCTTGGCTGTTGTTGGAGGAAAGGGAACGACGACAGGTCTCAGTACCTCTTCAACTTATCGCTGGCCAGTCAGCTTACCTCGCACAATAACCAGCTGCGTCTTCATTTGGTCACAAATCCCTCCCCAAACCATGACGCTTCCGCCTCCAAACGGATAAACCTCTGTTACGCAGTTTGGCGTGAGACGCTCGCCTCTTCGTCGGAAAACTCGAACTCTGCCATCGTTCCTGAATAGACAGAACCTGCTCTCGTCTGTAAACAGCACTCTCGCCCTGTCACGTCGCTGCCACCGACGTACAATATGTGCCCATCGCAATCTGCGTTGACGGCGTAAAAGGGTCAATGCCATCCCACGGGAGGGGCGGTAAGGTCGTAAACCAGCTGAACGAAGACGACGCAGTGTTGTTCTGGGGCTGATGACATGGCCTAGTGCCGTCGCCGCTGTTGACGTCGCCGTGACGAATCGGTTTCGGAGGTGGATCTGCCGGATGTAGCGACCTTCAGCCGCAGTTGGAAGATCGGTCTTCCCGATCTTGGTCTGTATTGGGTCTGGCCTGTCTGCTAATAGCGTATCAACAACCTCCGGATGGTGGTTTGGCTGCAGTTGAACGTTCTTGCAATGTGACGTTGCGAGGTTCTCATGGTGGACATACCAATAGCCTGGTGTCGTTGCGCTTGCGTAAGCTTTGGCATAATGTTGGTGTTTTTGTTTGGTCACCGAGTGTCTGCTCTTTCGAGCAAGAGTATTTATGCAACATTACCGCACGTGCATCACGAGCCATACCTCAAAAGGACGTTTTGCATGTGGTCTCAATTTCCCAATTCAAATTGCTGTGTTGGTGACGATGCGTTCTGGTAGAGGAAACGATGCAGTCATACACGAAGCCCTGCTTAGAATCAAACCCGCAACCACGGTTTTACTTTTTTTATGACAAAAAATACGGTGAAACCTTTCTTTTGCCTGGGAGTTTATATAAATAAATCTGATTTTGGAGAGGTTTGATAAACTAATCAATTGTAAAGCAACATGCAAGACTTGGCACATTTTTTTAAAATGTGATTTAATTTGGATCTTTCGAGAAAATAGTGAGCACATCTCATATTGTTTCCCATTTTATATAAATTCACAACGGAATATAAATACAAATGAAAATGTACAGGGGGGTATTTACAGTTGTAGTAGTTAACGGAAAGTTATGAGTTAAAAATATGAATGACATTTGTTTACTTTTTTTATTTTTTATTTTAGTGTGGCTGGTTGGTGAACTTGGTCATTTCGGTCTCATCGGTCACAAGATTGATAGCAAGTTAGAATTATACAACTTTTATAGATTTTAAATTACGAACATTTTAATGTAATATACTGTAATCCAGCTACTTAGAGGCAGGGTGTTGTCACGATTTGAGCATAGGTGTTCGTTCTATCGTTGTCGTATGAAAAATAGGTTGTCCGCTATTAACCTACCTAATTGCAGTGGAAAAAAAAACACACTCGCGTGAAACATTCATCGGATATCAGCAGGATACTGGGAGTTTGTTTATCTTTTCTTCCAACAAACTGAATCACAATTTTCACATTCAAAATTAAATAACTTCTAACTAAAATTTTCATATTATTATTTCGCTAAATGCAGGACATAAAAAAAATCTTCTAATAATGAAATTATTTTAAAAAATATGAAAAATGATTACTCTCCTATAGGGGCTCTCCATCCATAAATAACGTATTATTCTAATTACAAGAACATGCCACATAAATTTATAAATACATTATTAAGGGCCAAATGTCCCTAAAGGCAAATGTCATAGTAGCAAATGTCCATAGGGTCAAATGTCCTGGGTTCAGTGGAATTACTGCAAAACAAGCACTACTAGACATTAACTGACACACTGGTGTCAATTGATTTGAGCATTATAACTGGTACAATGATTGATTGATTGGTGTTTTACGCCGTGCATATAGGGCATTATACTTATATGAAGGGTGTATTCGTCAAAATTGGCAATAGCACAACCAAGATGTGAAGCCAGGAGCAATGATATACTATTAAAGCAAAGCTGTATACCGAAATATGTTTGGTCTTGTGATGCTTGATGTTAGAAATACAAAATAACTCAACATCCAAATAATATGTAGATGGCAATGCTAGCCTATACATGGCATGTGTATACTCCACGGCTTGTTTTGTAACTGACATGTATACTCTTCCAAAAAAGAAACGCAACATTAATTGTGTTTAGCAAAATAATAAATTTTTAACATCATTTTAAATACAGAAATAAGCATCACATTACAATGAAATCAAGCACACTGGTTGTTCAGATTTTTAATTTCATTAAAATGTCAAAATTTATCACATTAAGGTCCACAACGCTCAGATAACGTCAATGCAAAGTCAATATCTGTTGTGCCAGTCGTTAACCTGTAACACAGCACGGACCCGTCTCGGCATAGACATGATCAATTGCCGAATAACTTTTTGTGGAATTCTCCTCCATTCTTGCTCAAGAGCCTGCTGCAGTTTTTGCAGATTCGTGCAGCGCTGGATATCGACTGCGCACGCGTCTATCCAAATCATCCCATAATTGTTCTATTGGGTTCAAATCTGGTGATTTGGACGGCCGGGGCAACACTGTTACGTTCTGGTTTTTAGAGACTCGACAGTAGTATGAGCTGCGTGCGGCCGAGCGTTGTCGTGCTGAAAAACTTCTCTATGGAATTCCATTATGGACAGCATGTGTGGTGTCAAAACCTCATCTCTGTATCGAACGGCGTTAAGGTTGCCAGGGATGTGTACTAGTTTACTAACGAACCGTTCATTCACAAGTACTTTTGCTGTATTTTCTGACTAAATCTTTCTCTATTCCACCTGTTGATCATTCCAACAACGTCAGATTGATCGCAATGCTTTCACTAGGTTTGTACTGGAGTTTGTATTGGAACGTGAGGCATCTTACCTAATCTACACGTCGAGCAGTTCTCAATCCAGGTAAGTATGGGGTTGTGCATTCCAGGCCAGTAACAACGTCATTGAGCAAGTTGCTCAGTGCGATCTGAGCCTTGACCCATTTGTTCATGCAGACACTCTAAGATTCTATCTCTAAGACACCCGGGATGACAACTTGTAAATTCTCTCCAAAAGTTTGATCCTTGGTCCTGCGATAGAGAATCGCATCCTGTATATGAAATCTGTCCAACTCTTTCAGGAATATCAAGACAAAACTAGACAGTTACTTTCTTTCCTCGTTATGTCCACTTCATTATGTCCAGTTGAACATAGTGCAACATTGCCGATATAAACTTATCCCGTCTCTGGGGTTGTGAAAATGTACCATCACTGAGGACAGGAAATGTGAATATAACATTCAGATGTATTTTTTGTATTTTAAAAATAACTGCAGTTGGTATCCCCGTTGCTTTTATGATAAATGCTAGATCCATAGCTACTGTTTATGTGGCTAAGTTAATTCTAAATAGCGCATCTGCATTAGCGGTATTTTTCCCAACGACGATACTTTATTTCAAAATTGAAAGAAGCTAGTGCTTCTGTAAGGGCTGTAAGCCCAACTCTGTTCAACGCTGTTCAACTACTAGTAACTTCGCATGCCATAACCTATGACATGTAAACAGTCATCCTGATACTGTGAGAGTACCCCTCCCAATCCATGGCTAGACGCATCTGTCTCAACAACAACAAAGGATAATACAAACTATAGGCGGGTTCACAAGTTTTTGATTTAATGTGTCAAAGAATATCTGATAATCTGTAGTCCAATTGTCACCAAGCTGACTTTTCCGGTGTTTACAGTTTTCCGTCGACTTGTCTGCTGGCTGTTTTACTCGGAAATGTATTGATTGTTGATAGAGATGTGTTGCTATGATTCCTAAAGCCTATAATAGCTGATAAATCCAAAGAAATAACGTACTTCCTTTACTGTTGTTGCCTTTTTGCCATGCTCTGAATGCTTCCGGTTTTGTCCGGGATAGTTCTGATTCCTTATTCCGACAGATGTCCTAGGTAAGTGAGATGAGTTTGAAAGAACTTGCAGTTCCTCATTTCAAGTTTGATACCAAACTTTTCAAGCTGAATAAACGCCATTTCTAGACGATTAAGGCGTCCATCAACTGTCCTTGAATAACACAAATAAACGGTCATCAAAATATACAAGTATAGACTGGAATAGCTGATCTCGAGCCACGGGATGTATCACGTGATGCACAAGGCGTTTGTATGTGTCTGGCGCACTACAGAGACCAAATGGCATTCTGTTAAACTTGTTAAGACCTATAGGTGTAGTGAAGGCAGCCTTCTCTTCGAAATTCACTTGGTAGTATGACGACTGCATACAAATTCAATGAAAAACAGACTACTTGTCCGCTCCAGAGACACATTATTTTCTTATTCTGCAAGGTATTTGACCAAACTACTTGCCCCATTAAGTATTGAAGGCTCTTCATACATTAGAGATTCAGCTGAATCAGACGACTGATAAGTTGTGATGTAGTGGATTTATTCACGGACATGCCCCTTAATGAAACCCTCAAAATTTGACAAGAACGATTATTTGAAATCTACTCATCACTGAACACCTCCTTACAACTCACAAAAATCATCGAAGTTACCCGTTCATGCCCGAGCACAACGTATTTCACTAGGACAAAAACCCATGGGCTCACCGGTGTCCCAACTAATAGCAGAAGTATTCATGTCTCACTTGGAAACAGAACCCCCTAAAGACAGCCCCAATGAAACCTACATGTTGGCTACGTAAAGTTGATAATACACTTGTGATGTTGAGCCCCAATGACAGTGAAATAGACCTCTTAAACCATCTTAATAGCAAACACCCCAGGATAAAGTTCACCGTGGAAATCGAGGAAAACGAACAGCTCCCCTTTATAGATAAATTATTCAACAAGAACACGGGAAACATTTTCACGTCTGTGTATCGTAAACCAACTCACACAGACCATTATATCCACTAAAAATCCAACCACCCACATAGGGTGAAAACTGGTAGTACAGACGTTAACAAAACGAGCCTTCAACATTTGTGACCAAGAAAATATATGTGTTAAACTTTCCCACCTCAACAAAGTATTTACAATCTATAACCAGTACCCTTCCAGCACACCAAAGGCTGTGTTTATAAGATAAATTGTGGTTATTGCCAGTCATATAAAGGACAATGTTACCGACCGCTGTCCGTGCGAATTAAGAAGCACCAGGCAGCAGCCCGCAATGGCACACTGGAAGAGTCAGCAGTGGCGCTGACATCCCTACATCCCAATCACTACGTCCTATGGATATAAACATTATTTCTGCTAACACAAACAAATGGATGAAACGCATACTACACGAGGCGCTAGCCATTCAAAATTTTAAACCTAGATTGAACAGAGACGATGGACATCCATTACCCAAGTTATGGAGCGAGCTCTAATATTAGTTAATTAGGAGTTGGAGCATGGGTTTAAAGTGGGCAGTGCATGTTTAGGATGGAGTTGGGACAGGTGTTTGAGAAAGAGTTGTGCCGGGTTGTGACCAATGGGTTCCACCCACAAGCACCTTGTTTAACGGAAATGGTGCTTTTCTAATAAGATAAAGATAAAGATAAAGATAAAGATTAGATAAAAGATAAGTGTTTTGATTACAGTCGGTTTTACACAAACAAAAGTTTGTTCACTGGTTGCTTTTGTCGCAGACAATTAAAACAGTACAAGTAATATAACAATTAAACAATGTCTGTACTGATATTCTACAACTTCCCAAACCAACTGCTATGAAACGGTACATCCATCCTGTAAGATGTGACGCCAAGACAATTAAAGTGTTATATATATATAGGAGTTTGGTAAGGATTATATTCGTTGTTAGTTTTAAGGTTAGGTTAAGAATCTCCGTTAAGGTCATCTTAGCTTTTTTTTTTTATCTTTTCCGTCATTTTTATTTATCGAATATGATCGATCTTAATCGTTACAGTTTTTAAAGAAAAAAGAAGACAAGAGCCCCAAGTCTAACCTAAGCATTTTGTAGTCAGAAAGTCTAAGAAATGAAATCAGTCAATCTGATGTGACCAGGATGAGCGGGTATTCTACAGTAGAACGCTCTAGCTTTGATTTAAATAATTACGATCAAAGAATAGTAATTTTATATCGGTGCTATATTGGCGGTTCTGAACTTTTTCGAAAACATTGTTGATATGACATTTTGTTTTGGTACCGTACTGAATGTTGGACAAAGGAGCGTAGTAATGACCTATATTTTGGCAAAACCGTTAGGTCTAAAAGCTAAAAAGATATTTTGTGGTAGCCATATAAGATTTAAATCCCCTAACTGTAAGAAAATGACGACGGTCCAGGAGCGCCTAGGCTCCGGAAACTCCGAAAGTGAAGAAGCCTGTAGAGGCAATCTTTTTAAGGCAAGGAAATCATTCCCGCCATGTTGATCAAACGGATATGGTCAGTCTTAATTGATACAGTTTTAAAGAAAAAACGAGCAATAAGACACGATAATTATGACTAGAGAATTATAATTTTATATTGGTGCCATATTGGCGGTTATGAAGTTTTTAGAAAACGTTGTTGAAATGCCTTTTTACATTCCATTCAGGCTTCTAGATTTCTAATCTGTGTAACGTTATTATTTTCTTCTTTCTTTCTGCCTTATTTCTGTTTTCTTTTTTCTTCTTTTCCCTTTGCGCCCCCATATTTTAACAAATAAAACCCAAAAATAATTTATGTGCTAATAAATTGATAGGTTTTGGGTTCAAGTTAATTTTTTAAATATTTTTTTAACATTACCCTATCAGAAAAGCAATTATACGATATTCGGGTCATTTCTCTTTTGCAAAGTATAACAAGCAATGTTACACCCTTTAGCCGTGGTGGAGGGTCTGGTTCACTCGAGACTACATTGCGGGGTGATTATTTTCAGGAAAATATAGCTTAAAATTGTAACCATAGCAAAAATGGAACTTTAATCTATGGAATAGGGAAATTCATATAGTTTTATGAGCGTTTACGTGTTAATTTGCAATATTCCTTATACTGCCCATGTTAAAATCCGTGGATAAGCCCTCCCTAGCCGTAAACCGATAACGTTATTTAGCAAAGGGACGTCATAACTGGAAACACCGTATTGCAATGGATTTTCTAACTTTTCGGTACAATAGCGGTAACTGTTTTTCGAAAATGAGATGATAAGTTTTGTTATGGAACTCGGTTTTAATTAAAGATGCCCGTAATAGCCAAGATTTTGTAAGCGTTCACTATATCAGTTCCAGAGCTTGTGTTGTCTAAAGATGGCCCAAGGTGGCGAATTGGCAAATTTGCGAGGTGAGGGAGGAAAGTTACGATGCGGAAAAGCGAAGGTATAAAGAAGCGAAGAAGCAAAGTTGTGATGTAAACACAAAAATACACTTCATGGGTCAAAACTATTTAAATTGAAAATGAGAAAGATGATAGGATTTTAGGTTAAGCATATAAGCAAGTCGATCCATGTCGTCTTTCAATATTTCGATAAGCTTACATCACAACATAAACATTTAAAGTGATTTCTTATTGTAATCTGACTACATTCCAAACAGTCTTGGCGCACTCTGCCATTATTTGAAACATTTTGATCCCATACGAAGGACAAACTCGGTAACCCTCTGCAAAGATTCGTATATAAACACGACCTGCTGCTAAAACTGTATTAATTGGTACTTAAGAGTCGCATTGGTAACATCATGTAATACATCAGGTCATTGCGTCAAGTTGATGTTCCCTCCCGAATGTGGCAGAGATTTTTAAAAAGTTTTCATTCCGGCTGGTTCTGGCTTATTCCTGCTGATTCTGAATAAGGCTTAACTTCTTTAACTTTTTTCTTTGCACCTTAGGTTTGCATCACATCTTCGGTTTTTTTGCAACGTAACTTCTCTCCTTCCCATAGCAATATCGTTTATCGCAGTTGCATGCAACTTTGATTCTTCGATTTCATCAAGCCAGAAAGAAAAACGAGGGCCGTCTTAACGAATGGACACGCTGCGCACTAGCCCTGGGACCCACGTGTTTAAGGGCCCCAGGCTAAGCTAACTTTAGCCTAGTTTGTGGTAACTTGCAGTGGAGACAAAAATCATACAGTAAAACACATGGGTGCACATTATATATTCAATCCAAATGCTAACAGAACGTGATAAAGACGGCTAATATACTACAGAACCTGCACAGAAGAGGTTAATCGAATTGGCTAGGATACAGTAAAAAGCAATTGAACAATAAGCGTGAGCAAGGAAACCGTTCATACAAAAACTTTTGTTAGTGATTCTGACCAGACATTTTTGACGAAGACTTCTAAAATGTTTGTGTTTTGGTGAAATAGAACTCTGATGCAGACGAGGTTTATTTACGGCCAACAAAATGCTATCAGTATTTTCGTTATTTAGGATTAAGACATATACTGGAACAGAATCTAGTTCAGAAAAATATCTGTAGTCGATGTGGAAAATTTCACTCAAGGTGCTTAACTGTTTTGCAAATCATTTTTTCAATTAAATGATTTGTCGCAATTCTTGGGGATATTCCAGCTATTTTATATAGGCCTACCACGCTTTTTATTAACTTATTTATCCAAAAAGGAGTTTAAGTGGTAATCGTAACTATTTATCTTTGCAATTAATTACGAGTTCAGTTTTGGTATTCTTGATTTACTTTTGTAAAATAATTGGTTTTAACCAATAATTATGTTGGAAAATTTTAAAGTATCATACCTTGAGATTTGGTAAACATATAAGCTCAGTAAACAATGAAGTAACTGGGCCAATCAACAGGGAATCCTAAAATGACTACTCTGATTAATTTTGAAAAAAAGTTAAACAGATATTTTTTTTTACTCATTGGATTACATTATTAGATTTGGAAGTAATTAGTAATCACTTATTGTTTTATTTTTGCCTTTATATTATTTTTTCATGTTTATATCTAATTCGCTATCTCTTTCAGAAGTTGTGCTGAAAAACTCAAACATCACCGCAACACAATATGGGACGTCCACTGAAATATAAGCCTTACAAGATAGAAGACGCGAACGAAAAGAAGTTTTTCCAGTGTCAACGTCGGCCTAAAGTTTGTGGGAAGACATTACATTTCCACATCTTTCCTTTTGAATGCAATACGTCCTTGGTCAAATTAATTCTTACCAAAGAAAAATATGGTTGTTGTGACTAAATGGAAAAGCTGTTATCAAAACTCTATTCAAATACACCAAGGCCTAAACTCCGCTTAACGTTGACTATACAAAGAAAACCCTGACTTGATATACCATAGGCCTATTTAGATTTCCTTTGATTCTTTATAAGCCTTAAACTACGGTGTTTCAACATGCGTATCAAGTAAGTTAATTTGTGAACTCGGTCTCTAATCAGATGGTAAATATTGTTACATGTTTCGCAAAAGGCAACATAAGAAATTCTACTTATATTTGTATTAATAATGAAAGCCATTATTTTAAATTTGAATGATTGATTTCGAAACTTAAGTAATTTGCAAAGGAATTAATGGACAAATGGCTGGGGCCTACGTCCTGGGCTGCTCAAAGAAAGTCAAGGATAAAGGGAAGTAATTCTTTAAAACTTAGCATAAAAACGAGAGTGATATCCCTTGGACCAGTTTGTGATCAGTCTACAGCGAGAAAGCGTTACTCGACAACCGGCCCGTCCCAAAGGAAAGTTCTGCAAAACATGGACTACGCCCAACTTTTTGCGAAACTTGACGCCAACAAAGATGGTCGAGTCGACATTAAAGAATTAAGCCAAGCATTGAAAGGCCGTGGTATTGTTGGTGATGAAGCAAAGGTACAGTAGCTTATTAACTTACAACTAGAAGTGAATTATTATAGTTTGTAAACTGTGTTGGTATATTGCAACAACAACAACATATAGACCTACCGGTATAAACCTACATGAACCCTCAACAGGCCTGTGTGTTAACGGAGCCGTTACTTAAAAGCTTCATAATAGTTCCTTGGCTTAACAGTTTCAATTGACTGTCCGACAGTATAAATCCTATTATTATATTTAAAGCTTATTTTTAATTTTTTTAATTTGAGATGTTATTTCATACAATGTGTAGGCCTAGCCTACGGTCTATCAGTAGGCCTAGTAAAAAAAAAAAAAATCTTCATAATTTCTGCCAATCTCAATACTATGTTATTGGACTCAGATGATAGTTTTCGTCTTATTGCCTGTCTGGCAAAAATTTTCAAATATTATGCATATATAAATAATGAGGCATAATATCTAAATGAGAACGCATGAGCATCTCCGACTGTAGCAATCAACGGCTGGACAAAATCCAGGAACCATTCTGAGAAGTTAGCAATCAAACTGCGTTTGTGGTGTCTGTATTGCGTCCTGATGTTGTCAACATGTTTTTGTCCCGTCCTGTCTTTGTATGTTGCTAGTGGTGTCGAGGGTGATTTTCTTCACCCATTGGGCTGGCACGTCATCATCTTAGTGAAATACCCTTGAGTAAGAGGTTAAACCCGTATCAAACAAACAAACTCTGACTAGTTAGCAATCAGCTGCTGGACAAAATGCAAGAGCCACTCTGACTAGTTAGCAATCAACTGCTGGACAAAACGCATGAGACACTCCGACTAGTTAGCAATCAAATGCTGGACAAAATGCATGAGCCACTCTGACTAGTTAGCAATGAACTGCTGGACAAAATGCATGAGCCACTCTGACTAGTTAGCAATCAACTGCTGGACAATACACATGAGCCACTCTGAGTAGTTAGCAATCAACTGTTGGACAATACGCATGAGCCACTCTGACTTTTTTTAGCAATCAGCTGCTGGAAAAAATGCATGAGCCACTCTGACTAGTTAGCAATCAACTGCTGAAAAAAATGCATGAGCTAATCTGACTAGTAAGCAATCAACTGCTGGACAAAACGCATGAGCCACTCAGACTAGTTAGCAATCTCATGCTGGACAAAATACATGAGCCATTCCAACTAGTTAGCAATCAACTGCCGGACAAAATGTATGAGCCACTCTGACTAGTTAGCAATCAACTGCCGGACAAAATGCATGAGCCATTCTTTCCATCTAGTTAGCAATCAACTGCCGGACAAAATGCATTAGCCACTGACTACATGTAGTTAGCAGCCAACTGCTGGACAACATAGGATCACTTGCAATGACAAATTTTACAATGAAAATATATGGGATGTTTGCTGTCGCATTTTATACCATGAAACTTAACAGAACTGACAAAATTTTTAAAATTCTGTCTCGTATTAATGTTATCCGTCTCTTTTACTATTTTAGTTGCTTGTAAATTTTGTAATACTTTCATAATGTAATTGAATTTACTCCAGGTGTATTTCAAGTATATTTAGGTATATTTCAGGTATAAACGTACTGCTTTACTAAACAGGGGACGCGCATTGATTTTTTAACAGAGAAAATCACTTGACATTAATCATATTTTAGTGTAGCTATCACTGTTAAATGCACATATTAAAAATAATTATTTGAAATATCTCAAACAACCAGAGAAGTCACTTTTTTTTAAATCAAAGTTGTTCTTACCTTTGTCAGAATTTTCATACCCTGGGTTCATACCTACGTGTACATGTATATAAACTGGAATTTAGGAATATAAAACTAAAAAAATATATCCCTGTTAAAAATTATGGTACTGAGCAATTCATTCAGGATTGGAAACAGTTGTACATGTGTTGTGTCATTTGAAACTTTTATTAAAAAAACATGTGTTGTAAATCACTCTTTATTCTTTTAAAGTTTGTGTGAACATTCATGATTGTATGTATACAGAGCTGGTATATTGATTTTTTTATTTTTATATATATATGTATATAAAACCCTGACCTTCCTTGTTAGCTCTATTTAATGAGTTGAGCTGATTAAATCGAGGAAACATTTTAAAACCGGGTCAGTTATTTGTTTGTTTGAATGATTGGGGTTTATTGTTGTATTTAAGGTTATTTCACTCACATGACCGCGTACCAGCTAAATGGCTAAAGAAAAAAGACCTCAACAGTATTGTAGGACATAACACAAAGACATCAATTACACATCACTGTGACATCAGCCCGTTAGTCCTGAGAGCACCAGGGCAACAGAAAACTCCCTCCCAACCAGTGAGTGGTAAGCACTATAAAGCATGTTGGACTAATGATCATGGCTGGAGGAAACTTGGAGTTGTTTTTGTAAGCAGTCTTTTGTATAATCTTTTCTTTCCTATTTAAGCAGGAGGGAGCTTCATGTTGCCCTGGTGCTCTCGGAGCTAAAGGGGAACAGGAAGCCAATCTGTTTGTGGTGTCTGTAT